>CM024586.1:29170173-29283090 GCA_014182565.1 Eucalyptus marginata | reverse complement strand
TACCTCAACCTAACTATATCAAATAACAAAATTTCTCATTCATCCATAATAACAAAACAATCATCACAATTTGATTCAATAATCAGACTCATCTATCTCATATCGATGATTCATTCACGCTTAATATCCAAATTCAAGGCCAGAGGTGGCTCCCACAAAATTACATTATCGTGTAGTACTTAGCCTTTGACCACATATAGTAATAGTACAAGGCTCTAGAGGTGGCTCAACGAAGTTGCGTTATCGTGTAGCACTTAGCTCTTTACTATGCATGTCAATAGTGCAAGGCCCTAGAGTGTAGCTCCCATGTGACTAAATTCGCCATGTAGCATTTAGCCCTTGACTACAAGGCCTAGGGTGGCTTACGAGTTTTCGTTGTCGTGTAGCACTTAATCCTTTACATTCACAACACATTTGATTTCCTCAAAAGACAACATATCATCTTTCAATAGTCATCGCATAATCACATAAATCAATTGTGTCAAAATAGCATGCATAACCCTTCAAGAGAGGTTTGTCAATCATCCCACAATAATTCAAAAATTACTTGACACTATATCCATCTTTTATACAACAAATAGGTCATCACTTCCCTACACAAGTATATGTCGATTACTCTTACCTTAGTACATGAGTTTCACAAAACCAAAGGATACATTAGTACTACTCACTGGGGATGCCCCCAAAATCAAATAACATGTGTTATTTGATCCTTCAATCTTGCGATCTTTTGGGTGCTGCGTTATAAAGTTGAGTCAACTTGGCGAGGCATTCGTGGCATGCACGTGCTAAAACCCCGTTTCTCTTTTCCTCCTGCTTCTTCTTCTTCTTCTTTTCTCCTTTTTGGTCGAGGAGCTCTCAGCTGCCTTTTTAGCGACCCCCCCCCTCCTCCCCTCTCCTTTTACTTTATTGACTTTTCAACTTATTTTTTCTTTTTCTTCTTTTGGGTCCCACCAGCCAAATATTACATTCCACCTTCCTAAAAAAAAATTTCGTCCTTGAAATTTACATGCACTTCAATCATGAAACAAGTGAGGATATTTGCGTCTTGCCTCATCCTCAAGTTCCCAAGTAGCCTCTCTCTTAGTATGGTTTTGCCATTGTATCTTCACATAAGGAATAGTTCGCGTCGCAAGACTGATCATTTTATCAACAATGCGAATAGGCTGCTCCTCATATGTCAAGTTCTCTCGTAATCTCAATGGGGTAAAGTCTAGCACATGTTCGGGATTTGGCACATATTTCCGCAACAAAGAAACATGGAACACATTATGGACACTGATAGCGTCGGTGGCAAAGCCAATTTATAGCGACTTCACCAATTTTCTCTAAGATCAATAAGGTCCCATGTACCTTGGACTTAACTTCCCACGTGTGTCAAATCTCAATACACCTTTCATAGGAGAAACTTTTAAGAATACATGATCCCCCACACTAAATTTTAACTTTGCGTCTTTTAAGATCCGCATAACTTTTCTGACGACTTTGAGCCGTTACGAGACGTTCCCGAACTAGCCTAACTTTCTCTTCTAATTGTTGAATGAACTCAGGGCTAGTTAGTCTTTTCTCACCAACATCATCCCAACAAATAAGACTTTTGCATTTTCGGCCATATAAAGCTTCAAAGGGTGCCATCTTAATGCTGAAGTGATAACTGTTATTACAAGAAAATTCTGCCAAATGTAGATGTTCATCTCAAGAACCGCCAAAGTCAATGATGCATGATCTCAACATATCTTCTAATGTACGGATCATTCTCTCTAAGCTGTCCATCTGTTTGTGGATGAAAAGCTGTACTCAAGTTGAGTTTTGTGCCCAATGCTCATTGCAAACTCTTCCAAAAGTTAGACACGAACTTGGGATCTGTCGGAAAAATGCTTATTTGGAACTCCATGAAGCTTCACTATCTCATTAACATATCGCTTTGCCATATCTTCCATTGAAAGGCCAAATCGATATGACAAAAAGTGAGCGGACTTAGTCAATCGGTCAACAATCACCCATATAGCATTCTTACCACTTGGTGTCCTCGGTAGACCAACTACAAAGTCCATGGTGATATGTTCCCACTTCCATTTAGGTACTTCTAGAGGTTGCAAGCGTCCACCTAGTTTTGATGCTCAATTTTCACTTGCTAGCACACTAGACATTGGTCAACAAATTTTACAATATCCTTTTTCATGTTGACCCACCAAAAGTTTTCTCTCAAGTCCCTATACATTTTAGTGCTTCCCAGGATGAATTGAAAATCTAGTGTTGTGAACTTCCTGTGGGATCTCCTTTTTCATCTTTGAGTCCTCGGAACACATAGTCGACCACGAAACCTCAAGGATCCGTCTACGTGTAAACTAAAATCCGCTTGTCTTCCGGCTTCCCACACCTTCTCTAATTTTTGTAATTGTGGGTCTTTATTTTGTTTAGCCTTAATTCTGTCAATCAACATAGGTTGTACTTAAATGTTAGCTAACTGAGCACCAAGCTGATGCACCAATATCTCCAAGTCTAACTTCCTCATATCTTCAAGAATGGGTTTCTAAGAAGTGAGCAAAGTTGCCATATTTTCAAAGGATTTACGACTCAAAGCATCCGCTACCACATTAGCCTTACCCGGATGGTAATTAATGGACAAGTCATAATCCTTCAAAAGTTCTAGCCATCTTCTTTGCCTCATGTTCAGTTCTTTCTGAGTAAAGATATACTTTAGACTCTTGTGATCGGTAAAGACTTTACATTTTCATCATACAAATAGTGCTACCATATCTTCAAGGCACATACAAGCGCCGCTAACTCCAAATCATGAGTGGGGTAGTTCTTCTCATGTAATTTCAATTATCTAGAAGTGTAGACAACACCTTTGCTATCTTGCATAAGAACACAACCCAAACCTTCTTTGGATGCGTCGTAGTAGATTACAAAGCCGCCACTTCTTGAAGGTAAAGTTAGAATAGGAGCCGACACCAGCCGTCTCTTCAACTCTTGAAAACTAGCTCACATTGGTCGACCATTCAAATTTAACTCTCTTCTGAGTTAGACGGGTAAGTGGACTAGCAATCTTTGAGAATCCCTCTATAAATTGCCTATAGTAGCCAGCTAGCCCAAGAAAACTTCTCACTTCTATAACATTAGTTGGGCGATTCCACTTAACAATTGCTTCAACCTTCTTTGGATCCACTAATATGCCATCCTTCAAGATCACATGACCCAAGAATTCTATATGATCAAGCCAGAAATCACACTAAATTTGGCATACAACTTCTTTTCATGCAAAGTCTGCAAGACAAATTTCAAGTATTCTTCGTGTTCCTCTAAACTCTTTGAATACACTAGGATGTCATCAATGAACACCACAATAAATTTGTCTAAATATTCTCTGAACACCTTGTTCATCAAGTCCATGAAGGCAACGGGTGCATTTGTTAATCCAAAAGGCATGACAAGAAATTCATAATGGCCACACCTTGTTACGAAAGCAGTTTTTAGGCACATAATCTATTTTTATCTTCAATTGATGATACCCAGAACGAAGGTCGATCTTGGAGAATACTTAAGCTCCCTAAAGTTGATCAAATAAATCATCAATCCGGGGCAAAGAATAATTGTTTTTGACCGTTACCTTATTAAGCTCTCGGTAATCTATGCAAAGCCGCATACTACCATCTTTCTTTTTCACAAATAGAACAGGAGTTCCCCAAGGCGAAACATTGAGTTTGATGAAACCCTTATCCAAAAGATCTTGCAGTTGCATTTTCAATTCTTTCAATTTAGCGGGTGCCATATGATATGGTGCCTTAGAGATTGGTATTGTACCGGGCATCAATTCAATACAAAACTCCATTTCTCTATCAGGAGGCAAACTTGGTAAATCTTCAAAACACATTTGGAAAGTCTCTAACAACGGGAATATTCTTCAACTTCCCTATAACATTACTTGTGTCTTTTACACAAGCTAAATAACCATAACAACCTCTTCTCAAAAGTTTCTTTGCTTGTAAAGCCGAGATCAACATTGGAAAAGTGTCTTGACAACCTCCCGAAAAAGAGAATTCGGGTTGATTTGAAGTCTAAAGATCACTTTCTTCGAAAAATAGTTAACAATAGCACGATATGTAGATAACCAATCCATCCCTATAATAACATCGAAATCTCGAATATTTAACTCCATTAGATCCTGAGGCATTTCAACATTATTAATCCGAAGCACACATCTTTTGAACACATGATGAGCAACTAAGAAATCATCGGTAGAAGTATCAACACGCAATTCACAATCAAGAGGGTCAGGTAACACATCAAGCTTCTTTGCAAGTTCGGTTGAAATGAAGGAATGTGCACTAGAATTAAATAACGCATAAACACGTTGTGAGGTAATAGAAATATTACTTGCAACAACCGCGTTAGACGCCTCCACATCCTCCTTCATCATCGCAAAAACTTTCCCACTTGCACTTTGTTTTTGTGGGTTCCCTTGGGGCCTACCAATGGAAGGAGCATTCCTCCGCATAGAACAATTGCGTGCGATGTGTCCTGGTTGTCCACACATATAACATATCCTACTATCAATAGGAATATTCCTCTTCGTGGGGCAATCACGTGCCATGTATTCCATTTTCCGCATAGAAAACATGCTCCTAATTTACGATAACAATGACTGCCATGAAGTTTTCCACAAGTAGCACAAAGGCTTTGATCACTTTGATTTCAAGACCTACCTAGCCGATTGAAATCTCTTCGCTTCCCGTTATCACTAATACGATTGTCTTGATAATCGGTGGGCTTGAATCTCTTGTGTTGAGGCGCTCTTTGTGTGCCACGCTCCAAAATGTCTTGCTCGACCCTAATTGCTCGATTCAAAACATCTTTGTATGTTGTTAGCTCAAATGGTATGAGTATAGTACGAATATCCGGTCGGAGCCCACGCTGAAAGTGTTCACCCCTATGCCTTTCATTGGCTGCAAAACCATCCTCAAATTTACTTAACCGATTAAAAACGGGTTGCATACTCCATAACTGTCAAGTTACCTTGAGATATATTGACAAAGTTGCTTCTTATCTTCGCTTGGAAAGATTCTGGAAAGAATTGGGCATTAAAAGTCTCGGTGAAGTCCTTCCATGGAATGATTGCATCATTATCTCCAAGAGCCGGTCTAGTTCCTTCCCACCAACTAATAGCTTCGCCTTCTAAGCATCGAGTGGCAAAGTTGACCTTTTGGTCATCACAAACATTCTTGGCTTTGAAAATCCCCTCCATGTTTCTAATCCAATCGTCGGCCTTGAGAGGATCCAACTTCCCATCAAACTTAGGTGGATTCGCCATTCTGAATTGGGCGAAGGTACATGAGCCAACTACTCCACCTTCACTTAATTCTTTCGCTTGACGATACTAGTGAATCATTGCCTGCGCGAACTTAGTTGGAGGAACCGACTCTTGGGGCTCTTCCCTAGCTTCATCCAAATAAGGACTCGTATCAAATCGGTCTTGTAGTCTCCTCCTTAAAGCCGCCCCTCAAGAAGCTTGAGGCACATCTCTAGTATTAGGGGTAGTGACTCGCTTACCTTTATTGTTCTTACGAAGCGAGGCAAGTGTTTTACGAGTCGATACGCATGATCACTTGGACCCAAGAATAAAATTACACCTTAGTATCTAAAAGGTTAGCACATTAAAACCTATCACACAATCTCCCAACGTCCCATATCCCTACCTAGAAAGATCAAAACTTAGGCTCTGATACCAAAAGATGTCACGCCCTAAAACTACAAAGAATGGGGATGACACGGCCGTCCTCCCACACGAAAGATGCAGCCTCAAACATAACCAATAACCTGATATCAACTTATATATATATCTCAATTATACACACACACACACACACACACACACACGATAAACCAACAAATTGGTTGCAATATCAAAGTTTCTATAATCCGCCAAAAGAAATTTACATTTAGAACTCAACCAGTCCAATCATTAGCAAGGATTATGTGCACCACTTCCTTAAACCACACCCAAAAAATAGAACTCCCAAAAGTTTCCCAGCAGCGCTCTCATCCTACCAGTTGCTAACTCTAGGACCTAAAAACATGAAAGATGAATGGAATGAGCAACCACAACTCAGTGAGTAGTACATACCATAAAAGCATATCAAACTTCCACATTACATATTTAAAACTCAAGACATGGCTCATTATCACCAAACAAAAATATAATAAATTGCTTGAATAAAATGCGTTATATGTTACCTCAAACTAGCTATATCAAATAGCAAAATTTCTCATTCATCCATAATAACAAAACAATCATGACCAACTTGATTCAATAATCAGACTCATCCTATCTCATATTGATGGTTCATTCCACACTTAATATCCAAACTCAAGGCCCTAGAGGTGGCTCTTATGAAATTACATTATCGTGTAGCACTTAACCCTTGACCACATATAGCAATAGTATAAGGCATTAGAGGTGGCTCAATGCCGAAGTTACGTTATCGTGTAGCACTTAGCCTTTTCTTACTATGCATGTCAATAGTACAAGGCCCTAGAGGTGGCTCTCATGTGACTCGAGTCGCCATGTAGCACTTAGCCCTTGACTACAAGGCTCAGAGGTGGCTCACACGAAGTTTCGTTGTCGTGTAACACTTAGTCTTTTACCTGTTCACAACACATTTGATTTCCTTAGCACAATACATATCATCTTTCAATAGTCATCACATAATCACATAAATCAATTGTATCAAAACAGCATGCATAACCCTTCAAGAGGTTTGTCGAATCATCCCACAATAACTCAAAATTACGAGCACTATATCCATCTTTATACAACAAATATGTCATCACTTCCCTATGTCAATTACTTTTACCTTAGTACATGAGTTTCACAAAACCAAATGAGACATTAGTACTACTCACCTAGGGATGCCCCAAAATCAAATAATGTGTGTTATTTGATCATTCGATCTCGCAATCTGAGTGCTGCGTTATAAAGTTGAGTCGGCTTGGCGAGGCATCCGTGGCATGCACATGCCAAAACTCCTTTCCTCTTTTCCCCCTTCTTCTTCTTCTTCTTCTTCTTCTTCTTCTTTTCTCCTTTTTGGTCGAGGGATCTCTCAGCTGCCTTTTTAGCCGAGCCCCCTCTCCTTTTTACTTTATTGACTTTTCAACTTATTTTCCTTTTCTTCTTTTGGGTCCCACCAGCCAAATATTACAATATAAATATGGGGCATAAGCTAAAGAAAGGAGGTCGTCGCACTCCTTGATGCTACCTAGTTTTGAATCCCCGCTGCCTAATCTTGGAGTTGCCAATGTTGGCACGTCCTCAGGTGCTTGCCGTTAGCCACCGCCCAAGCTCAAGCCATCGTCATCGACTAGCTCATGCAAATGATGAAGAAAATGTTGCGTTCGACAAAGAAGAAAGTGAACTAGGACGTTGGCCGGACGAATAAAGAGGAGGAAGAAGATGACATAGAAATTAAAGAAAAGAAAAGAAAAAAAACCTGTTTGGGATGAGAATGCCCCGAAAAAGTGGCATGTGAAATGCATGTGCTCTCTTAAGCCCTTATTTAAGACTAAATTAGTCACTTTCTGTACTTATTTGAGATAATGTCCATTCTAATTTTTCTTTTTGTTGATGAAATAGCTCTAATTCATACTCTTATTTAAAATGTTTTTCAGAAAAGGAATTGAATCAGGCTTCCAAGAGCCTTTTTGTAAGATTGACTTTTGTGCCTGATTGCGGCAAAAAATATACAATATCAAAAGGGGGAAAGAAAGAGAGATGTCCTTGCAATTTGTTTGACCTTTTATAGTAATTCACCATGGTCAGGTCAACTTTGTTGGATACTCGCATATTGGTATGATGATTGATGTAAAAAAAATTAAGGCTCTGAAACTTAGTCGAGTTCGCCCATTACTTGTTTCTGATTAAGCATGTTATAAACGAATTATACTTCCATTTCATCAACTCCAAGTCACGACATATGAGTGGGAAATAAAGTTTCAGTGGAATGCACTTGAGTTTCAATCGTGCAATTAAATCCAAATTTGAATGTGGATATTGAATGATTAAGTCCCCCTGCACCGTCATGTCGGGTCTATTTGATTTATGTAGCGGTAGGACCATGCTGGACGTGACATTTAGGGGGGAAAACATCCTTTTTCATGATACTTTGATTTACTTAAGCTTTTGTGATAGGGACGGATCCATGCTATTTGTGATGTGGAGGCACATCCCCCACTCACCGTTTGGCGGCCTACTATCGTACCTTAAGTTTTGCTATATTTTTCAAATTTGCTCCTTCGAGAGTTTCCAAAAGAAAGCTGCAAGAGAAGCTATTGTCCCTACAATTCCTTAATTTTTGAATAGGCAAATTGTGCAGTTATCAAGAAATAATTAGTTCATAGACCAATTCTATTATCATACGTACATAACCCATTATTCTAAATACCATAAGTTTGACAATATTAACTTTAGATTCGGCTTATTTCACAAGAAATAAATGATTCGGAAAAACATTTTTGTTTTTCGAGATGATCACTTGTATAGCATTAAGTAATTAGTTTGTAAAAAATGTTTTCATCATTGACAATTAGTGGGCGATGAAAATATTTTTTCGAGCGATCATTTTTATAAAAATATTTTTCAAATAATTTATTTTCAATGAAATAAATGAAGACTAGCTCCATTTGTTTGCAGAAAATATGATGTTTTCAAAAATATTTTCTAAAAAGTCATATTTCAGGAAAATAACCATATTTTTTTATGTTTAGTTGAAATTTGAAGATGAACTAGAAAATATTTTCTGCCGTTCGGTAAGGAATATCTCTTTTTATCCACACTCATTTTCCATAAATTTTTAATTTTAATTTCTTTCCTTTCTTTTCTTCTTTATCTTTTTATCTCCTTCGTTGGCCTTGGCCACAAAAAACTCAGGAAAAAGTGATGGGACGGGACTGGGTCTCTGTTTTCTTTCGCCTGAGAGAGAGAGAGAGAGAGAGAGAGAGAGAGAGAGGGGGAAGTGGGGTTGGATCGGGTATTGACTTATGCAGCGGTAGGACCATGTTGGACGTGACATTTAGGAAAAAAAAAATAAATCCTTTTTCATGATACTTTGATTTGCTCAAGCTATTGTGATAGGGACGGATTTATGCTATATGTGATGTGGAGGCACGTCCCCCACTCACTGTTTGACGGCCTACTACCGCACCTTAAGTTTTGCTATATTTTTCAAATTTGCCCCTTCGAGACTTTCGAAAGAAAGCTGCAAGAGAAGCTATTGTCCCTGCATTTCCTTAATTTTTGCCCCTTAATTAGGAACCGTTTATAGACAAATTGTGCAGCTATCAATAAATAATTAGTTCACAGACATATTCTGTTATCATACATACATAACCCATTATTCTAAATACCATAAATTCAACGATATTAACTTAGATTCTGCTTATTTCGTAGGAAATAAATGATTGGAAAAAACGTTTTGATTTTTTCAGAGATGATCTACTTCTTCCAAGTTTGTCCCTCAAATATTAGGAAAGTCGATCACACATTAGGGTTAAAAAGGTGAACTTCCCAACGACTATCTCCACACCATTGTTGGTTGCATTAATCAAACCAAAAATCGATTGGTTTCACTTTTATTGTACATTTACATCATGCATATTGCACAATATGCAATAATTTGTCGATGGTAGTTTTCTATATATATATATATTAATTCTATAAAGAAACGCGTTTCAATTTTGAGTAATTATTAAGCAATCACTATATTAATTGATTATGTGATAATCAAACAATTAAAAAAAGAATTAAAGAATGGATCATCGATTTATTTTCTTATTTGAAGAGTTCTAGTCTATGCGAGCAGCGCTTATGTCTTGCTTGGAATAATTTTTGTGCCAAAGAAAAAAGGGTATGATTTAATATCTAAGATTGACTCGATTGGACCGTTGGTTCATTAATGAAAAGGGCGGAATTAGATCGATCTCACACACTTCGAACCGGTCAGGCGATGGAGTGGGCGAGGCTCAGGTGGCCCATAGCAGCCAAGGTCAAGGAAGAAGATGAAAAGGAAAGAAAGAAAAAAAAAGAAAAAAATTAAAAACTTGATTTTTAAAAAAGAAAAAAGAAAAAAATAAAACATAAAAATAAAATGAAAATGTGTTTGGTGAAATAAAGTATGGTGGAAGAGGTTATGGAAAATGTTTTCCGTTTTGAAAAGTGAAACACATTTTCCCACTTTTGAAGATGACATTTTTCGATAATGGAAAAAGTTTTTTTTTATTTACCATTTTTAGGTAAACAACATTTGAAAAATTGAGAAAAACGTTTTAAGGAAGTTGCTACGTGAAACAAATGGAACCTTATAGATTATTAACATTTAAGAGAAAATATCATCAACCGTTAAGTTCAGTCCCCTTTGGTGTAAGGATAAAGCATCCAAGATCTGTGCCTACAACTCAGGCTGAATGCGTGTCTACTTTTGGGAGTAATGCATTTGCCTACTACGCAGGCTCCGTATTTGAATCCGCTGGTAAAAATCAACAGATAAATACATTAGTAATGAATGAATAAATGAAAGCTTAGTTCAGGTGCCACAAATTAGCGCTTGAAGCCCCATTGTGGGTCATCTTAATCTGTTATCTTGGCAGGCTTCTCAAGCAGCTTTGGTACCAGAAGCATGGCTGTTGTCCAGGTACTGGGCTACGTAGAATCGCAGTGAAAGACAAATTTGCTTGCCTCATCGCATTTTCTAAAGATTCTCGACATGTTTCACAGATCCCAGCAATTGCTTAGAGTGTAATCTTGACCGATAAAGCCGAAAGACGACCACTTATGATGGTCAGGAAACTGATAAATTTGCTATACTCCCCTTAAGGGAGACCACTTTTCAAGATACTGAGCCTGAACCCAACTTTTATTTGCAGATTTCTTCAGCTGGAATGTCCTTTTGTTGCATTCTTCTAGCCTTGTCATTCTTCATGCAGGTTTCGTGAACAATTACTATGCCTACTCCTGTTTCTTGATGTTTTGAAGTGACCTTATTTTCTCCCATTATTTTTCCTGTTGCTGAAACAGGACCATAATCATTGGAAGGCCGTGAACCCAATTTTGGTGTATGTAGCAGTTATTGTAAGTCTCTATAAGAGTGCCTTTCTTCCTCATCTCTTTCATCCCGAGCCGTTGCTCAATAACTCGTTGAAGAAGTTTGCTGACAGACGACTATTTCATTTAGGTGTATTCCATAGCTTACTCACTGGGCATTGCAGGATTACCGTGGGTTATCATATCCGAGGTACATGCCTTCAGTTTTTAAGTTTGCACTCTGCAGTCTCTATTTCAAGACCAATCTCAGTGAATATGCTCTCTGTAGATATTCCCTGTAAACATTAAAGGGTTGGCCGGAAGCCTGGTGATATTCATCAACTGGTCTTGTTTTTGGATTGTGACCTACACTTTCAACTTCATGTTCGAATGGAGCGCACCCGGTACTCTCTCTATAAATTGTGTTTATGCTTAATCTGGACTGTCTTACTTTCAGGGACATTTTTGATATTCGCATGCATTTGCGGTCTCACAGTCTTATTCATCGCGAAGGTAGTGCCAGAGACCAAGGGGCGAGCATTAGAAGAATTGCAAGCATCACTTGCTAATTTTCTTCAATGATTTGGTATGAGCCAAACACAGGCAGCACTGACAGCAAGACTGACAGAAGGCTTTTGTTGCGAAGAATTAATAAAAAGTGAAACGGGGAGGAAATAAAAGAGAGAGAGAGGTTCCATTGTAGTACATGTCACTAATGTCGGTAAATTACACAGACCAAATTGTATATTGTAAATCTCAATTTTAATTCTATTTGAATAACTGCATACCAATAATACGGCAAAAAATTGGCAGACATTAGTACAAGTGGAATGAAAGTGGTAATTTCGATTAACTAGATATTAGTAAATTTATTTTTTCGTCGGTACCTTACTTATACATTATTAGGTAAAAAGTTACACCAGCCGCCTCATTTTTACCAATGCTTTTATAAGTTACTGTTGTAAATATATATATTTTTACTGACCATGGACAATCAGTCTGTAACTTCTTATATGGATCATCAAAATTGTGCTATAGAATTGCCCCTGAAATGTCATGTTGCTTTTACACGTCAATAGATTTTTACAATCAATCCTAACAGTAGTTCTCTTCTAGATGTTTATAGCCATAAGTACTGATATACTCGTTTTGCTTTGTTTCTTTTTCCGCCTTTTCCCGAATTCTGAGATGAGAATCGAACCTACGACCTGGCTCTCACACATCAAGAGAGATGCCCAGTAGCCAGTAGCCAAAGGCGTAATGGTTCAAAAGTAGTCTTAAACTGCTGTCACTCAGACGAAGGGATTGTTTTGACCGATGATTGTCACATCTTTTTATTAACAGTTATGCAGACACTAGGACAAAAGTAACGATGAATCTGCTGTTCTTTACAAATCTTCCGAACATGTAGCAGGTTGATTCAGTTCAATATCCTAGAAAGACAAATCCATAAACATATTGCGACTAGTTTTTGGAAATAATCCAAAGTAATCATTCATGTTTTTCAGCAAAGAACAAACTTATAAATGGAACATTCAATAACCATGAGGCCGTAAGCCAGAAAATTCTTGATGCAATGTCTCCGTCATACTATTACACGCCCAGAAGTCTATTTCTTTGGCTTTAAGTCATACTATTACACGCTCAAAAGTCTATATATTTGACTTACAAAAATTTCTGATGCGAAGTCTCTATCATAATGTCACACACCCAATAGTCCATTTCTTTGATTCCTTTATATCCATCGAAGAGTCATTCTTGTCTCCTTCAATTCTGGCAATTCTTATTCATGAAAAATTAGAGAGACATGGTGAGAGAGAGTCCAGAAGAGGATGGGCTCTCAACAGGCTCTCTGCTTCTCAAAGAAGTCTCAAATCGTGGCAGTCACGGCGACTCTATATCTTCCTGTGATTCTTCTGTTACGGTTCTTCTCGGATTTAGTACACTGGTCGCTGTTTGCGGGTCTTTTGTGACAGGATGCGCTGTGAGTATGCTGCACCAACCATGCAATGCATTCCAATAGCAATTTATGAGCCATCACTTGTCTTTATGAAGTCTTTGTTTTCTCTGTTATGTTTCATCTGTTAAACTTCACAAAGATGCTTTCTGTTGGACTACAATAAAAGTACAGGTCATATTAATAGGTTCTTTCCAATTCATGAATATCTCTTGGCAAGAAGATAAATACAACTTGTTTAGCTTGTTCTTCATCATATGGCCTATCCCGGGAAAAAGAAAACCATTCACAGTTATATTAATTGGGAATTTGGTGCTCTTGCAATAACCTGTTCGCGTGGGATTGGGACTATTACAACTACTGGGGAAGTTTCAGGAAAAAAAGGGAACAAGGAAAAGAAAGCATGAAATTAGGAGCCGGTGTTTGGGCTGCCTCTCCATTTGACTCCACAATCTTTCTAACCATGAGGCCATAAGCCAGAAAATTCCTGATGCAATGTCTCCGTCATACTATTACACGCCCAGAAGTCTATTTCTTTGGCTTTAAGTCATACTATTACACGCTCAAAAGTCTATTTATTTGACTACAAAACTTTCTGATGCAAAGTCTCTATCATAATTTCACACACCCAATGGTCCATTTCTTTGATTCCTTTACATCCATCGAAGATTCATTCTTGTCTCCTTCAATTCTGGCAATTCTTATTCATGAAAAATTAGAGAGACATGGTGAGAGAGAGTCTAGAAGAGGATGGGCTCTCAACAGGCTCTCTGCTTCTCAAAAAGTCTCAAATTGTGGCAGTCACGGCGACTCTATATCTTCCTGTGATTCTTCTGTTACGGTTCTTCTCGGATTTAGCACACTGGTCGCTGTTTGTGGGTCTTTGTGATGGGATGTGCTGTGGGTGTGCTGCACAAACCATGCAATGCATTCCAATAGCAGTTTATGAGCCATCACTTGTCTTTATGAAGTCTTTGTTTTCTCTGTTATGTTTCATCTGTTCAACGTCACAAAGATGCTTTCTGTTGGACTACAGTAAAAGTACAGATCATATTAATAGGTTCTTTCCAATTCATGAATATCTCTTGGCAAGAAGATAAATACAACTTGTTTAGCTTGTTCTTCATCATATGGCCTATCCCGGAAAAAGAAAACCATTAACAGTTATATTAATTGCGAATTTGGTGCTCTTGCAATAACCTGTTCGCGTGGGATTGGGACTATTACAACTACTGGGGAAGTTTCAGGAAAAAAGGGAAAAAGGAAAAGAAAGCATGAAATTAGGAGCCGGTGTTTGGGCTGCCTCTCCGTTTGACTCCACAATCTTTCTGACCATATTGTGCTACCTCAATTTAGGCTGTATTTCCTTGCAAGGTTACTCGCAGTCACAAAGGCACCTTGACAATGGCAAGCAATTACTGTGCAGGTGGGTTATTCATCACCAGCTATGTCGGGTATAATGGAAGATCTGGGACTTTCGGTAGCAGCAGTAAGTCTACTTTCCTCCTCATGAATGAAGAATCTGTTGGGTTGGACGTATGTAGCTTATTGCTGAAATGGGATCAGGATGGCATGATTGCTGCGAAGTTTTACTTGATTTAACTATCATCTATATTCTAATCTTCTAATTGTTATCCTAATTTTTTTTTGTATTTTGTTCCTGAACATACCTTATAACGTTGATCCTGTATCTTAATCGATAAGCTTTAAAAGCATATCTTGTACTAAGGACCGTTGAGGGAAAAGTGCAGTCAGTGTCAGTTCAGGTTCTCTTTGCAAATCTTTTCCCTACCTTTCTTATGCTGCAGTATTCACTTTTTGGTTCAATGCTGACAATTGGAGGACTAGTCGCAGCTTTAATAAATGGAACCATGACAGATGTGCTTGGTCGAAAGCCCGTAAGTATTCCATGAGCTATTAACTTTCTAAAATATCACAATTGCACTGGAGCAAGAAAATTGCTATTGTTGTATCTTGTGATGCAGACAATGTGGCTTTCTCAAGTAGTTTGCACAGCTGGATGGCTTTCTATAGCACTCACCAAGGTTCGTTCCCTTTATCTTGCCTCTCCAAATCCTCCTCATAGATGTCCAAACACGTGTATTGTATTTCACTTATAGCAAATGGAATAGGAAATGCCTTAAAGAGAATTTGCTGGTCACTTCCCGAGTTCTGTATGGTCAGGGAAGATAATGATTTCCACGTCTGTTGTTCGGTTACATGATTGTGTTCTCGTATGTTGTAGAAGTATGTCTATTTTGGTTAGTGATAAGAAAAATTTGAAGTTTCTTTACGGCCCTTTCACAGGTGCCATTTTTTTAAAACATACTTGTATAAATACTCCAAATAAGAAAGTGCAGATCAAGGCCAACGCCCAGTCTGAGTCACCAAGGATAAAGCTCTGTGCTTATCCAATACAGCTTGAGTTTCTAATTCAGAAGGAATACATTTGAAGGTAAATGTACCGTAGGATGCCATCAATCCCATCTTTGCTAGCATGTCCGCACAACGATTTGCTTCCCTGAATGCGTGCTTAATTCTCACCAGCTGCATATTCAGCTAAAACGTGCCCGCATTCATTCAAAATTGACTTCAAGTTAGGGATGTCGATACTAGTATTTTGCAAAGCATGTTTCGCATTACTGGCATCAGATTCAATCTCTAGACATGTCACATCTATTCCTAAACAACAAGTACAGCCCTTCACCGATTTCCCTTCATCATCCCTTGTTATGCCACCAATTTCAGCAACTCCTGTACACTCCACCGCTCCGTTAGAATTCAATTTGAACCAGTCAGCTTGTGGAATTTCCCATTTCGATCCTGGTCCGAACTTCTTTCACGGAACTGAGAAGGAGGTGAAGGATCATATGCTTCCGGAAGAAATCATAGAATTTGTTGGGAATCCTAGAAGACCCATTCTTTCTTTTTACTCTAACAGATGGTCAGAACTTCATTTGAATTCAAATTCTACTGAAAGGTCCGTTAGAGATCAGATATTGTTAAAGGAAAAACAAGATGTTTCTTTTGTCCCTTCTAGGCAATTTGAAAATACATAAATTGTTAACATATTCAAGATAATTATGTATTTACAAAATACTGTCTCAAATTATCTTATTTCATCAAATCCTGGATGTGATATGGTTCTGAAAGATGAACTAAATATGGACAGTTCCCATAAGATTTCATTCTTGAACGAAAATATGAATTTTTGATTTGTTTTATGAGTGGAAAAAGAGGGGATACACATTACACCACCATTTTGAATCACGAGAACTTTCAAGAAATGAAAGATTTATTTACTCTATCAATATTGGATCTAGTGTATCATGAGGGATTTGCCTTTTCTGCGGCAGATGTGCCCTGCTTTATCTAAACAAAAGAGGCCAAGTGAGTTAGTTTAGAATTATGATTGAAAGCAACAGCATTCCTATATATCCAAAGACTTCAGAATACAAATAAGAAAACAGTACTCTAAGAGGTACTAGGCCTATTGTACCAAATTTTAGTTCTTATATCTGTAATCCAATCTCTTAAGGACTTATTGTAGCTCCCAACCATAGAAAGAGGTCATTCCAATTTCATCCCATAATTTCTGAGCAAAAGGACAATCTCTTAGCAAATAAAATATTGTCTCCACCTTGAGTAACACATAAGGGACACACATCTTGCACATTCCTGCCTTTGTGAGCAAGCAGATGCCTTGTGGCAATACTGTTATGAAGAACCAACCAAATAAAAAAATTGATGCTTTGGGGTTACATCAGATTTCAGCGCCCAATTACAGTTCTCTCATTGCCGTCTCTTGGGTCTAAATTCATTGCAATCTGGTAGGCAGAATGCAGGCAGCACTCGCCAGGGTCGGAGAAGTTCCATCAGAATTTGACCGGCTGCGACATTTTTCACCATCACTTAATTGTACACTACATGTCGCCTTGCAGAATGCTTGGTGGCTGGATGCCGGAAGAGCATTAATAGGATTTAGCGTTGGGGTCACAAGCTATGTGGTAATACGCACTTTGGACTTCCTGGTACTGGTACACTTACGTGAACCTAGATGATCATCACCTCTCTTTTGCCAATCAGGTACCCGTATACATCGCAGAAATAACACCTAAAAATGTTCGGGGAGCATTTGCTTCATTCAGTCAAGTAAGAATAAACTTGGACCATTATTTGCTTGCTTTATACTGCCAATACATCACCTTTTAGCCTATTTTTCTTGAGAATGCAGTGCATGAGCGCCTGTGGCTTTTCATTGACATACTTTGTTGGAACTATTGTTTCTTGGCGCACCTTGGCTCTGATCGGTAGTGTCTGAGTTTCTCTATTAACAATTATTCCTGATAAAAAAATTGAGAAAATAAAAGAAAAAGGTCGCCTTTTGCATTTTGTTTTTCAGGTGGAATTCCTTGTGTAATACAAATTTTCAGTTTATACTTCATACCAGAGTCTCCTAGATGGTTGGTGAGTTCCTTCAGGGTTTTGCACTAGTTTTGTACAAGTGGCAATCTGATACGTGAGGAAATCAAATTTAAAGTTGTACCGCAATGCTTTCAAGAGCTACATATTATGTGAATGAATTTACAGGTAAAAGTGGGTCGAGAACAGGAGTTTGAAGCTGCCTTACAGAGACTCAGAGGCAAAAGTGCTGATATTTCCCAGGAAGCAGCTGACATCATGGTAAATTCTCAATCCCTTCACAGTCCACTAGGGAAAAGCTGATATTTCCCCTCAGGGAATGATTAGTTCTGGGGCCTCACATTCTCAACTTCTATGAATCTCACAGGTCTATACAGAAACCTTTGAAAGGCAATCTCACTCAAGATTTCTAGATGTGTTTCAAAGAAGATATGCTCGTTCACTCACAGTGAGCTCTCCTTCAACTACATATAAACATTTATTTGCACATCTATATGCAATGCTGTCTAGTGAGGACTTACATTTTCCAATCATTTCAAAGCTTAGATTGGACTTGGACTGATGATGCTTGAACAGTTGGGTGGAGCCAGTGCTTTCTCGTACTATGCAAGCTCCATTTTTGAATCAGCTGGTAAAGGCTTCTCTACTACTTCGGGAAGTGTGAAGAGATAATCACAACAAACTTTTGTCCATGACAGATTTTTCAAGTAGCATTGGCACCAGGAGCGTGGCTATTGTCATGGTCAGCTGTTTTTCTGTCTTTGCGAGAATTTCCTAGATACTCAACTATGAAATATTATCCTGAAATATGAATTCCCCACGTTGCTTTTCCAAATAGTTTGACATGTTTTGTAGATTCCAGCATTTGCAATTACTGTAATCTTGACTGATAAGGCTGGACGACGACCACTTTTGATGGTCAGGAAAAGAAACTCACACTTTTTTTGGGTTCGAAAAGGAATCAATCACCTCAAAGTTGAAATTGAGCTTGATCTCGATTTGCAGGTTTCTACTGCTGGAATGTGCTTGAGCTGTTTAATACTAGGATTGTCATTTTACATGCAGGTAAATCTGCTACTACTACCCTTGGGGTTCTTGATGACTTCTACTCGCTTTTTGTTCTTTCATTTTGTTATCCCTTCTCTACAGGATCTGCACAATTACAAGGATGTCACTCCAATTTTGGTTTTCCTGGCTATATTGGTAGATCATCACACCAGAGCTTAGTAAATCCTAGTCTATAACTGTGTGGTGAGTTTCGCTGAAGTTGCTGATTGACCAATAATGCAACCAGGCATATTTTGTATTTCTCTGTGTCGGCATGTCGGGACTGCCATGGGTTCTAATGTCCGAGGTGTGATTTCTAAATTTTTTAATTGAATTTTATGATGATTAATACTAAAAGCAATAGATCATTGATTGCTTTTTATTCCACATTATGAAGATATTTCCAGTAAATGTAAGAGGGAGAGCAGGAAGCATTGTGACGTTCGCCCACTGGTCCTGTTCCTGGATCATGAGCTACACTTTCAACTTCATGTTTGAATGGAGCGCGGCCGGTCTGCTCTCTGTCTCTGTTGACTTCGTTTATGTAGTATGATACTGAGAATTTGGAGCTTAAACGCATGTGACTGCACCTTGATAAATTAGATGCATTATCTGATTGTCGTTTTGCATCTGGACTTTGCTTTCGGCAGGAACATTTTCATATTCGCTGGCATTTGCGGTTTAGCGATCCTGTTTACTGCGAAGTTAGTGCCAGAGACCAAAGGGCAAGCACTGGAAGAAGTGCAAGCATCGCTTGTTCATATTTCTGCAGTGAGTTAAAGTAATGCGATCTCCTGTAAGTCTTAACAACAATGCAATTGCGCCTATTGGGATGCCAAAAGACTTCTATAGTATCAATATTTTGTTTCTGATTGCAAACTGTGAATGCCAACAAGTAAAAGGAAGAGCAAAAGCATTGTGATCTCCTTTTCCTTTTGCTGAGTGATTGATTTTACCGAGCTACTACTACTCAAGCTTTTATTTCTATTTAACTGTCGGATAGTGTCCGGGCCAGGTTTCGCCGACCTGGACAAATCCAACTTCCCGGGCGAACCTAATCACATACTCGGCCACGTCCCCCAATGTATTTTGGATATTACACATGAAGTATGCTCCCAAAGTTAACATCGTATGAAATGTCACACCCTGATTCACAAAAAAAAAAAAAAAAAGGCATGATACGGCCGTCCTTTCACCAAAAGACGCAGCCTTAACGTAACCAAAATTCAATCCAAAAACAATACACACACACACACACACATATATATATATATATATATATAACAAAAAGGGCATTTGGTTACAATATTGGAGTATTTCTACAATCTACCGAACCAAAACATATAGCTTTTACAAAGACTAACTTATAAACCTATTAACTATGCACAAGTCATACCAAAAGTTTCCACCACAATGGTCCTCCTCGAACGAACGCTCACGCTTACTCGCGACTCGCTGAAGAACTTGAAAAGCAAGTATAAGAGAGGAGTGAGCTACCACGGCTCAGTGAGTAACACATTTCTTGTAAACGGATTGAGAAATCACTATGCATATTTAAAACACAATCATAACTCACTTTATCATAAAATATAATCATAATTCAAATACCGAAGATACCAATGGTCTTGTCCATTAGTCAATCCCATAAAACATATATTAATAGTCTATTCCATTGATTAATCTCATCAAATCACATTGATAGTTCATTCCATCGACCAAACTCAAATCACACATCAATGGTCCACTCCATTGACCAATTTATGCTCAAATGTCTAACCATGGTCACGCGTAATGCCCGTGATGAGATGACCAAGATTCCCCCCTTGGCGAGGTCTCTATCTATTATTAGCCGGTGCTCGGCCCACAAGGATATCCTAGACTAGTATGCACATGCCCACATACCCCTCAGGCTCCACAGAGACATTGAGCACCAACCACCAATCACAATATCCAATAATTCAACGTCAGAAAGAAAGTCATATCATAACTCAAAATTTGATATATAAATATCAAAGCATTCTCCAAACCATTTCAAGATTCTTTCATAAATTCACAAAACATTTTCAACAATCATTTGAATCGAATTCGAAATATAACTCAGTCTTTCAAATAACAAAATGGCAATAATAACTCGATCCTGTTTTATGCAACAAAAAATGCATTTGATTAACTCATAAAGTATATAATTCACCATGTTTCTCAAAACATGAGTTTAAAATACAAAGAAAAAATAGTGTCACTCACCTGGGAAAAGTCAAAAATCAACTACGACGCTCACTCGAACCACGCACTTGGATCCCTAACAATTAACGGAAAAATAATATCAAAAGGCCGAGTAAAAAAAGGATATTCGCATAACGACTCGTCTATACTAGACCTATTTGTCGATAAAACGACACCTATGTGCCACAAAAGCTCACAATTAGCAGAAACCCCATCATTTCCCACTAGGTGCAGCCCATGCGCCAACTTCATCACGCTATAACTTCCTCCACAAAAATCCGTTTCAAGCTGTCTTACAATCTTTAGAAAGCTCTCTTAACGTATAACAACAACCCCAACTCAGCCGCCCCAAAACAATACCGAAAATGACAACAAAACAGGCTCGAAGCTACTGTTCGTTACAGTACCAGAATGCGCCCCCAACTTCAAAATTCCGTTCCGGACAAATCGCAAGCTCAAATCACGATCCGAAAGATGCTATAGTTTCACAACATCCCAAAGTACCATTTCTACAAAAATATACAGCTTAACGACTCAAAAATCGGGTTTCGCCACACAAATATCCAAGAAACCGAATTTCGAGCCTTAATTGCGGCGATTGCTCAAGTAAGTGATTAAAGGCTTCGATTTCTTATCGGCGTTGCAAAACACACTTGGGTTGGCTTGATGAGGCGTTCAGATCACGAGCGCACCAAAATTTTTCTCCTTTTTCTTCTTCTCTCTTCTCCCCTATTTCTTCGTTCCCCTGTTTTTCGTTTCTCTCTTTTTAAAACCCAACCGAAGCTTCCTCTACTTTTCTTCGGTTTTCTTTTTTGGCTTTTCAACTCTTTCTTTTCCTTTTTTTTTAAAAGCCCATATATTACATGAAATCTTCCTCTGGAGTTCTGCAGACCAAAGTTGCATAAAGTCGCTGTAAAACCCCAGTCCGTAGACTCCGTACTATGGTTCGAGGACGGAGAAATGACACCCATGCATAAAAGGATGAAACTCTAAAACAATTCAACTTAATAGTACAATGGTTTTTAATATAAATCTTATTGCAAAATTATAATCAATATCATGAATATCTAAAAGGAAAAATGCACTACCAAAACAATTTCAAAGTTCCTGACATTGTTATAAAAAAAATTAACAATCCTTATCTTCGCAAACAATCTCCACATAGATTTAATTTCGCGCTTTACAAAAAGGTAAAGGAAAAGTCTGAGAAAGAGAAATGAGAGTTAGAGATAGGATAGACAAAAAAAAAAAAAATGATGTTACAGTCGCACTTTGCCAGGTGACAAGACCCCGAAAACCATGTCGGCTATGATTATGCCCTTCATAAAATCATCTCACGTAGATTGACGACGAGCATAAATCAAGTAAGGCAAATTCTCAATACTAAGCACACAAATATCACCATGATGAAATGTTTTCATATCCAGTTTCGGGCCAGGCTCGACGCCAAACTTGCAAGGTTCGTTCTCTCTCGATACAAGACCAAATTGGGTGATCTAGGCGTCTACGGAAAGAGCAGGCCGCATACTTCGAAGGCGTAACCAGTTCCAATCACAAAACTAATCAAAGAGGTTGAGAAATCGCGTCGAATATGCACGCTCCCGAGTTAGGACAGAAAGTCTGGAAGGTCGGTCCTCCCAAACCGGCCGTCGGGTTCGCGTCCTGTCAAAGGCGAGAGTGTTGAGTCAGTCGGGAGAGTGCTGCCGAGTGCCCCGCTTCGGCGAGGAAGCGCTCAGAGTTTGCCGTCACGGAAATGAGGGAGACTTACGAGAGTATCGCCACCGAAACGTGGATGCTTGAAGCTCGAGGAAAAGCGGAAAAGACGAATGTTACGTAGACCGGCGACGCAGTTCTCCGGTCGCAGGCGAGCGTTTGGAAGCAGTCCCAGCCCCTTCTCCGATCTTCCTCTCCTGTCTTGTGGTTTGTCTCTCTCCCGATTGACTTCGAACACCTAAAAGAGCAAGCAAGTCCTCACGACAACCTTCGATATTAGCGGCACAACCTTAAATTTCACTTCTCTCGGCCTTTTGTTTTCATTATATGTTTAAGAAAATGTTGAGCTGTCGCACTCGCAAAAGATATGAAATTTGTTATGATTGAGAAAATTAGACTAGAAATCCTTATGATTTTGTGTAAAATGCAATCGAGCCTTAAACATTGTAAAGGTGAAAATCAAGTCTCAAGCGTATTGAAACTTATGCAATAAAGTCATAATTTCGCTAGTGTAGTGTCAACTTGTCGGAACTTGAACTATTTTGATTTCTCACCAAATTAAGTATCATTTGGACCATACTTGAATGGATAGAACAGGCATATTTTATCGATCATGGAGTATATGGATTGATTGTGACTACCAATTGGAATTAAAACCCAAATGTGACTCAAAGTCAATTGAAAATTTAATTAAAACTAAAAAACCAAAGACATGATCTTCGATTTCAATTTGAACAATGAAAGGCTAATCAAAGGCTAATCGAGTTCATAAACTTTCAAAAAGTGTAATTAAATCCTAAAACTTGTCAAATTGATTCAATCAAGTCATTCATTGATTCCATTTTTTGAAAGTTTTAGAACTCGATTGAACATTCGTGATAAATTTTAGGACTTCTAGTACGTTTATCTTAATCATTCATGTACTGAAATTCAATAGAGTAAGAAGATCCAGGAGTTTAATTTTGAATTCGAAATAATGTTTCGCTAGAGAAAGAACAAGGAAGAAACGAAGTGCTCCGTCAATGTTTGCCTCGTTGCTCGTGTGATTGATCAAACTTTCATTTTTCTTTTTTTATTTCATTCGCGTGATGTCGGGGATCACATGGGTTAATAGGCCCCACGGAGTACGTTGACCTGGATTGTTTAAGGATAAGGATGTCATGATTCAGACAATATGAAAAGACTCAAGTTGCTCCTCTAGGATCAATTATGTGTGCCATGGAAACTCAATTTGGCAAAGAGATGTTAAATTCTGACTTTTCACTACTTTTAATTGCATTTTGGAGAAAACAAATTACTTACGACACTTTTTCTTACCATAACAATTCGTCATTGTAGGCGCGAAGCCAATTTTGTGGTTGATTGGGCTTCTAAGGCCATTATCATGGCAACTTATTACTGAATTGGGCTTCGTCCCCCCCTCCCCTCCTTTCAGATTTTTTGTACGCGAATGCCCATGCTTCGAGCTGTTGTAATCCTTTAATTTAGTGTTATAATATTTCCAATTTCGATCAAAAAAAAAAATTACTTACGACAAAAACACTTTCTAGTGATGTAATCTCTTATTTTTGATGATCTCCCGGGCAACCGCTCTATTTGGGCTGGAGCTTCTAATGAGGTAATTCTCCACTAAGTAGAAGTTGCCATAACTGGTGGCGCATCTGTATAATGCCGTCGGATTATTCATCACCCGCTGAGCCGGGCATAATGGAGGATTCGCTCTCTACGGCAGCATTAAGTCCTATCGAGCATACGATGTTACATGGCTACCATCTTATCATCTCTGAGACTTGTATAGCTCTGTTATTCAAGGGAAAATACTGGGAATCGTGCAATTTACGGTGAAATTCGCAAGTGGGAGGAAGTAATAAAGTATCCCAGCATGCTTGTTATCTAAGTTTTTGATTTCAAACTCTTTAAGAGTACCCTATGTGCTATCTCTTGTCTCTAGTAATGCTCCAATTTTTTTTTGGATAGGTAGCACTAGCAGTTTGGTGTAGTTTCTATCGACCATGAATGAGTGAATCGCCGCTGTAACTACTACAGATTTGAGCAACTACTCGCATGATCACTCAAAAAAAAAACTTAGAAAACGAACATAAAATAATGAGGAAGCTCTGGAGTGAAGAAACCTTCTAATGCAACGGAGTCCTTTACTTTGAACTCTATATCTCTGCCTCTCTTCGCACTCAATCCTCACATTCACTCACGACTCATTCTTGTCAATTTTCATGTCTTGAAAACTCTAGGAGCTTTTAAACAAAAGATATGGAGAGAGGAGGGCTAGGAGAAGATGGATCGCCAACAAGTGCTCTGCTTCCCGAAGAAGTCTCCGCCCATGGCAGTCATGGCAGCTCCATCACGTCTTCGAGTGATCCTGCAGTCACGCCTCTTGTCATTTTTAGCACTCTCGTCGCCGTTAGCGGCTCTTTCGTTACTGGGTGTGCTGTGAGTACTGTATCATCTTTTAGACTGATCACCAAGACACCAGCTCTATTTTCTTTTGTTGATTCTTGATGCTCTATTTTTCCCACATCTGTATTGAATTAGACGTGAATTTTGCAGTCAGGGCACCTTTTTTGAGGTACCAGATGATCGCCAAGTAGGGTGGTGTCTTGATTTCTTTCAAGTCCAACCGAAATATTTTGTTAGGAAAAGATAAGAGGAAAGAAGCACATAACCTGGTCAAAGTTTTTCTGTTCTCTTGTATTTTGGTCAACATTGTGTTTTTATGAAAAATACGAGCTTCTGTGTTAGCCTTGGTGTAAGTAAGTCCGCAACTCCAGTTGAAATGTGTTTGCTACCGTGGTGCCTAAAATTGTGTTTATTTCATGAAAAATGAATGATTTAAAAAAATTTCATTAAAAATGATCGCTTATATCACTTACAAAATTGATTAAACGAAAAATATTTTTATCGTCCATAAAAATGTTTAGACTTGAGTTATTGTTGATAATGAAAATATTTTTTGTTGACTGATTATCTCAAGTAATACAAATGATCATTTATAAAAAAAAAATATTATCTAAATCATTCATTTTTAATGAAATAAAGGGAGCCTAAAAGTTGGTAAATTATTTTCCAGGAGCACCTGTATGTTGTGTTCTTGATCACTTGGCTGATACCAAGTAGATTATTTTCCAGAAATGTGCTTTTCGCCGCATTTCTTGACAAGATTTGTAGCTGCCAAGTAGAAGGTACCATTAACTGGTGGCGTGTTCTTGCAATGCAGAGCGGTTATTCTTCACCGACTGAGTCAGGCATAATGGAAGATTTAGGCCTCTCCACAGCAGCGGCAAGTCCTATTAAGCATTCATGCTTATATTTCTAGGATTGTTCATCTATTGGCTGCTATACTAATTAATTTCCATCAATATACTGTCAAATGAGATTTGTTGTAGTGAAATAAAACGCACGAGACTTAGTAGACTAACTGGAAGTGACATCTGTATCAGTGACACCAAACGGAGAAATGGAAAGTGGAACACATCTTGTATTCATATCCTCCCCCTTTTTATGTTGCAGTATTCGCTTTTCAGTTCAATATTAACAGTTGGAGGCCTCATAGCAGCTCTGGTAAATGGGAGGATAACAGATTTGATTGGGCGTAAACGAGTAAGTGAACCTCTGCCTCTCCCTTTCATCCTTAAAAGCTCATTGAAAAGCCCAACAGATCTTCAGTGAGGCTCATATCTTTTTGATGCAGGCAATGTGGCTTTCTCAAATAGTTTGCGCTGCGGGATGGCTTTCTATAGCATGTGCCAAGGTTCCTACCCTTCCTCTCGCCTCTTCAGAATTTTTTTCTTCATCATTGATGACTTGATGAGTTCATTCAGATACCAGTCTTGTAGGATTTTTTATTTTTTATTTTTTGTGATTTTTCACTGCAATTGTGGAACTTTGCACTTCAAACTATCTGCCTAGCTGGTTAAGGGATCACGTTCATGCAATTGATTTTCTTCCAGCTAAGACACAAGGAAAATTTTTGTAACATCCTATTTTTTGTGAATGATCAAGTCATGGTTTAGGCAGTGAGATAGAGTGTAAGCACTTAATGATATATCCATTGAATCTGCAGAATGCTTGGTGGCTGGATATTGGGAGATTGCTAAACGGGCTTGGCATTGGTATTATATGCTACGTGGTATATGCAGGAAGATTCGGACTTATTGTCCTAATAAATTTCTAGAAAGTTGATGTGGTCAATGTGCTGTTGATTATTTTCTTTGTTTCCAAATAGGTACCTGTGTACATTGCAGAGATAACACCCAGAACTGTCCGGGGAGCATTCACGACCTTCAATCAGGTCAAAAAGTTTGGACAATGTAGAAATTGAATGTGAGTTGAGACAATTCAGTTGCTCACTGACACACACTTGGCCTCTGTTGCAGTTCATGTTATGCTGTGGCTTTTCGTTGATATACTTTCTGGGAACCATTATCTCCTGGCGCATCTTGGCTCTAATCAGTAGTCTTTCTGCTCCCTTCTTTTATGTTATGTGGCGAGTAAGTTAGGAAATCGGAGGGTCATTCTTGGTGATTTCATCTTCAGGTGTTATTCCATGTGTCATACAAATTGTGGGTTTGTTCTTTGTTCCAGAGTCTCCTAGATGGCTGGTAAGTTGTTAATGGAGTTAAAGCATAGAATTAACATTTTAATGGCAGCTCTGGAAAACAATCCAATTGGTGTACTGTTGATTACCCTTGTAAGAACTGGCTGATTGTGTAAAATCATAGAACTGGATGACAAAGCCAAAACCATGCATTTTTGTTGTAAGGAAGATTACTAGCACATAGTCACTTGCAGGTAAGAGTCCACCGAGAGGAGGAGTTTGAAGTCACATTACAGAGACTCAGAGGCAAAGGTGTCAATATTACTCAGGAAGCAACCGATATCAGAGTAATACCTCAATCTGGCATTTGTTTCTTATAATTTGGAAGCATCTGATATTTTGGCAATGTTGTGCTCTCATTTCACTTTTTCTTATAGGACTACACAGAGACCTTTGAACGGCAGTCCCAGTCTGGAATTCTGGATTTGTTCCAAAGACGATATGCTCGTCCACTTATGGTGAGAATGCCCTCCAGATTATTCAAGTTGCTTGCGATTCTTTTCCTAATCTTGTAACTGACAGATAGCAGTCGGGCTGATGATGCTTCAACAATTTGGTGGGAGTACCGCATTTGCCTACTATACAGGCTCCATATTTGAATCAGCTGGTAAAATCAAACACTAAATACATTTAGTAACTTATGAATAATGAAGGCATGGTCATCTTTATCTTTTATCTTGGCAGGCTTCTCAAGTACCTTTGGTACCAGAAGCATAGCAATTATCCAGGTACAAGACATCAAGAATTGCAGTGAAACACGAATTTTGTTATTTCATCACATTTTCTAAAGATTCTACACGTGTTTTGCAGATCCCAGCAACTGCTCTTAGTGTAATATTGACTGATAAAGCCGGAAGACGACCACTTCTGATGGTTAGGACAATGATAAATCTTCTATAATCGCCTTAATGAGACCACTTTTTGAGACATTGAGCCTAAACCCAACTTTTATTTGCAGTTTTCTTCGGCGGGAATGTCCTTAAGTTGCATTCTTCTAGGATTGTCATTCATCATTCAGGTTTCATGAACAACAACTATTCCTACTCAAGGTTCTCGATGTTTTTTAGCGATCTTATTGTTTCCTCCTATTTTTTCTGTTACTGGACCAGGACCTTAATCATTGGAAGGCAGTGACCCCAATTTTGGTGTACGTAGCAATAACTGTAAGTCTCTATAATAGTGCCTTTTTTCCTCGTCTCTTTTCATCTTAAACCATTGCTCAATGGCTCGTTCAGACGAAGGTTGCTAACAGATGACTATTTCGTTTAGGCGTATTCCATAGCTTACTCACTTGGCATGGGAGGATTACCATGGGTTATCATGTCTGAGGTACGTGGCTTCAGTCTAAATTTGCACTAGGCAATCTTTATCACAAGAAAATTCTCAGTGAATAAGTTCTCTGTAGATATTCCCAGTAAACATTAAAGGGTCAGCCGGGAGCCTGGTGACGTTTGTGAATTGGTCCTGTTCCTGGATTGTGACTTACACTTTTAACTTCATGTTCGAATGGAGTGCACCCGGTACTCTCTCTCTCTCGCTCTTACCCCCCCTCCTCTCTCTCCTGTCCGTGTGTGTATGCTTAACCTGAATTGTTCTACTTTCAGGGACATTTTTCATATTCGCGTGCGTATGCGGTCTCACAGTCTTATTCACCATGAAGGTAGTCCCGGAGACCAAGGGGCGAGCATTGGAAGAACTGCAAGCATCGCTTACCCATTTTCTTTGATGATTATCCGCCACAGGTTGTTGGAATAAGAATTGGTATGAGCTGAACATAAGCAGCATCGATGGGAAGGCTGACAGTAGGCTATTTGTTGCAAAGTATTAATGCCATGTGAAACGGGGAGGAAAGAAAAAGGAGAAGGTCCATAGTAATGCATTCTATTAATGACAATAAATTACACAGACCGAATTGTATATCGATAATTTCAACTTTAAGCACCTAAATTTGTGTAACTGCGTACTGATTGTACGGAGGCAGAGTAAAAATAGAGGAGAGTTAAAGATAGGATAGATCAAAAAAAAAAAAAATTGCCTGCATACTCGGACCCAAAAAAAAAAAAAAAAAAAAATCCCCGCATGCTCTCATTTGCAATGTAACGATCACAAATTGTTAGCCACGAAATCTGGAGAAGGTAAATAGGCAGTGAGCAAAACCATAGTTCAGCAAGTAGCTAATACCACTTCTATAATGCAAATTTAAGAAATAGTTGCATTCACATAAAACGAATGTCCAATAATTCAATGCTGCTTAAATATAAAAAAATATACCAACATAAATCAATAGTGGTCCGCATAAGCTGAAGCTCAATTGCCAATGTCATGAACCCTACAATCACATTTCGCTGGGTGACAAGTCTAAAATATCATATTGGTTATGGTTATACCCCGAAAATCACACTAGCTATGATAACCTCGAAAATTAGGTTGGCCGTGATTAAGCCCCAAAACAAGATTGGACTATGCACGTACACATATCTCATGTCTTATCTCATGCAATCATCTCACGATGATGAGCATAAATCAAATAATGCAATTCCTCAATATTAGCACATAAATATCTCCATGATGAAATATTTCATATGCATATCTTTATAATACATCTCCACAGCACTAAAATTATTAAGAATATCCAACGCCTGATCCAGTTTCTAAATATCGTGTCCTAAAACCTCCATTTTTATATCCAGTTTCGGGCCAGACTTGACGCCAATCTTGCAACGTTTGTTCTCTCTCGATACAAGACCAAATGGGGTGATCTAGGCGTCTAGTGGAAACAGCATGCCACGTACTTCGAAGGCGTAACCAGTTTCAATCACAAAACTAATAAAACAGGTTGAAAAATGGCGTCGAATCTATGATCCCTAGTTAAGACAGAAAGTTTGGAATGTCAGTTCTCTTAAAACGGCCATCGGGTTTGCATCCTGTCAAACCTGAGAGTGTTGATATTAAATTTACATCTTGAGTTTAAGCCATTTACGAAACCCGACTCGGTTGAATAAATATCTGAGTTCTAATTCACCCAAAGAAGAACGAAAAGTTCTTTAGCCACTGAAGGCGCGAATGATAATTATTTTGGCCAGAAATTGATTTATGAAAGAGAAATAGATTTTTCTATTTTTATTTCTAGATGAGTTTCTAAGCAAAAATACATATTTGATAATGACACAAAATTTTTACTCTAAAAATAGAAATTCGTTTGATAACGACACAAAATTTTTTTCCTTTCGGTCGGCGGCAACCGGTGGATGGCGGCCGGCCAGTGGTGACCGGCAGATGGCAGCGGACCGGCGGATGACGGTGGCGGCCAGTGACCCGTGGACGGTGGCGGCGGCCGGGGGACGTTGGACGGAGGCGATGGCCGGTGATCGGAGAACGGCGGACAGTGGTGACAACCGGCGACTGGCGGCGATGACTAGCGGATGTTGGACAACAGCGGTGGCCGGCAACCGACGACCAATGGACGTTGGATGACCGGCGGCTGGTGGCGGCAACAACTTCTATTTGTATTTTACTTTCCTTAATTGTTGCATAGGATCTTGAGCAGCTAGATGTGAAAACGGTGTTTCTTTACAGTAAATTGAAGGAACAAATTTACACGAGGCAGTTTGAGATATTTGCTATTCTAGGTAAAAAAAGACCATGTTTGCTTATTAAAAAAGATCTTTGTATGGGCTGAAATAATATACTAGGCAATGGTATATATTTTTGATGACTTTAATGGCTAGTTAGGACTATTTGGAAAGTTAGATGGATAGCTATATTCATTTTAAGAGATTGGAGGATGGGTCTTTGATTTATTTGTTATTATATGTTGATGATATGTTGATGATATGTTAATAGTAGTTAAGAATATGTTTGATATTGATGTTCTGAAGAGACAATTGAGTATTAAGTTTGAGATGAAAGATTTATATACTACAAAGAAACTATTGGGTATGGAGATTTTGCATGGCATGACTACAAGGGTTTTATGTCTAACTCAAAAGAAATATATTGAGAAGATTATGACATATTTTAAGATGAAGTTAGTGAAATTTGTGAGTACATCTTTAGTGAAGACTTTAAACTTCTAAATAAGTTATCACCACAAACCGAGGATGAGGAGGAGCATATGTCCTATGTTCTCTATTCTAGTGTAGTGAGTAATATTATGTATGTTATGGTATGCACTAGGCCTAACATTATAGTTAGCCATTACAAGATGCGTATTCGTAAAACTCATTGGAAAGTTGTGAAGTGGATAAAATATTTGAAGGGGACAATAGACATTGGTATAATGTACCAGAGGGACAAGAATGGTAGTGAGACCATTGGTCATGTGGATTTGAATCGGTGACTTGAATCAATGTAAGTTTTTAGTGGGGTATGTGTTTACATTGTTTTAGAAGGTATCCTTACAAGACCATACTGCATTGTCTTTGATTGAGGCAGAGTATATGGCACTAAGGGTGAGCATGGTCCGGGTGGGCAATTCCCACCTTGGAATTAGGAACCGTCTACTAAGGATTGGTTTGAAAAATTGGAATCGGGAATCGTCTGTTAGTTCCATGGATTAACCTAGGAACTAGACTGTCGGTCTTGTCTGATCTCCAAGTGAGTCCATGGAATCGGGCTTGTCTAATTGCATTTATCATCAATATCATAATGAACCTAGTTTCTATGTAGAACACCAAAGCTTGTTTGGCCTTAAATTCGGCTTGAATTGCAAGTCATTAATTTTGATAAGGATTGAAAACTAAAGGGTTGACCGAATAGACAATGCTCATTAGTTAGGAATTCGAAATTTTCAAAGGTCATGGTATGGTCCTCCTAGAGTTTCTCAATACTGGGAACATGTGGAGAACTAAACTTTATGTTAGAAGTCCTAACCTCCACAAAAGTTAAAAAAATTAATCGCTTGATCCATTTTTTTCAACGTCAACCTAATTTAATCACAGAGATGGATAAGGAGAGACCTAATTATATTATTAAAACAAGCCATTGGCTCTTAATTCAATATTATGACGACAAAGCACTGCAATATTTTTGAACATCTCCAATTGGTCCTCTCATTCTTTGTTTGTATTTTATATTTTGGCCAAGAAAGCAAGAAAATGATTTATTAGAATAAACAAAAAGTATGGGGTTAATCATATTACAAACTCAAGAGATAAAATTAGTAATAATGTCCAATAACTAGAAATATATATGTACATATATGTTGGTCAAAAAACTATAAAATAATTAAGTAATTTTTTAAAGAATATATATATAGATTCGGTCCAGGTGGGTGAGTGGACAGTTTCACACCTGAAACCAAGAACTATCCCAGTCCCATGGGAACTGCTGGTTTGGTCCAGTTCCTAATGGGTCTAGCATTTCCTAGTGTTGATAAAGCTCATAATAGATTTTGAAGCTAACAAAATTGTCCATGGGACTTTAGCAAGTCTGATAATTGTCTTGAAGCGTGTTGATCTAGGAAAATAATCTTGGAACGAAGTTATCTTGATCTAGCTCAAATTCAAGCACAATTTGTAAAGCTACTTCAGATGGAGTAGACTTAAATTTATACTTTATACGGAAGACAAAGACTAAAAGAATTACTCTCATTCCCATCCTAATACAAGTTTAGATAGAATGTGACAAGTTCACAATGAAGCAATTTCATAATGTAGCAAGTCTAAAAGGTGACAAGTTTTGAACGATACCAGTCTAGAATGAATAACAACTAGTGGTATGGTTTGGATTTCACACTTAGAAAGATTTGATTGACTCAATCTTATTCAATTGGCAAATCATCTCGAGACAAGTTCTTCTATACAGAGAAACTCTACTCCTGGAAACCAAGACTTTGGTTGTACGGGCAACTAGAATCAAGTGGAGATTTAGCTTTTGTCACTCAAAAGCCACTCAATCTTTTTGATACAGATTTGTCCAACGGGTAGATTAGAAGATGATTCTTTGGAGATTGTCCAATGGCTAGTTTGGAAGTGGAGGGGTATTTAAGAAGACCAAGGCGCCAAGAAGCAAATAGAGACGAGGTATAGAATTTATAATTCCAAAGTCTGATCAAATTTTGACAATACATTTTCTCTTGTGAGCTTCAATGTTGTGACCGTGAGAGAAGCACAAAAAGAGCGAATGAGTGAGATCGTGTGATTTATCACTAAGTGTTATTACTCAATATTATAATCTCTTGTTGATCATCTAGTGGAATCCAACTAATAAGTTGTCAGTATGAAAGAGTGGACGTAGACTTAATCTAAGCTGAACCACTATAAATCTTGTATGCAATTTTTCTTATCCCTAAACTCTTGTTGTATACCGTTATAGTATATTGCACAGTTGCAAAGTGCTTTTAAAGTCTGTTGTACTACACAGCTGATTTTAAACCTTACTTCGAAATCCAAACCTTATTCAAACTTTGATCTTGATTATTTTATTCCAATTTAATTTGTCAAGATTTTATATAATTGCCTTCTCACCCTTCTCTATGTGGTACTTGCTAGCTACATCACCTAGTTCCTTTGCACACCCAAACATGGCATTGACCTTTATAGCAAAGGAGACAATATGACTAATAAGTTTCCTCTTGGACTTTGGATTTGATAATCAAGGTGTGATATATCTAACATATAATCTGGAATATCACAAGCGAACGGAACTTACTGACATTATATACCGTTTTATTCAAGACATCCGGTACCATTTCATCTAAGATATCTTTTTAATGAATAGATAAGTGTTGTTATGAAGAAGTTAGCGACAGAGGAGAACCCACCTTACACGATGATTAAGCATGTTCTTTCGACTAAGCTGAAGTTTTGGTTGAGCACAATCGAAGGTCTATAGAGAGTTAGCGCACATTTGGGTGCCTGGAGAGGAGCATATATGATGAGCTATCCGACTCGGCTTCAAACGTCAAGTCAAGTGAAGAAATATTAAATTTATGTATCAAGTTTGAGCTGTATTACAAAATCGTTTAGAGAATATCTTCAAGTTTTAATCGCATAGGGGAGAAGGATGAGTTCGGCAGCGCATGATAACATTTCTATTTCTTAGAATTTATGTTCTTTTGTTCCCCAAAACAAAAAAAAAAAGAACAGAAATCCGTTTGGTAACGCCAAGTTGTTTTTCTATTCCGGAGGATAGAAAGTTAGTCTGGGAATAGATTTGGAGTAGAAACGAGAAAAAAAAAATACTTATGTTCCCGGGAACAATTTATAAAAATAAGTCAATTTTTTTTCTTTTATTTTTCTCTCTTGCCGCGGCCACCTTCAATCGATCGGAGCCACCATCGACCGCCAGCCACCGCCGCTTACCGCTCGCTGCCGCTGCCGCTCGCCGCCGGCCACCTTCGCCGCCACCACCGCCGCCGATTGCTGCTAGCGCCCACCGCCGCCGCCGCCGCCGGCCGCCGCCGCCCACGCATAACCGCCCATAACCCAGCCGACCGTCACCGCCAAAGCACCCATTGGTGATGACGGCGGCGGCGGGGGCGGCGGCTGGTGGTGGGGCGGCGGCGGGCGGCGATTGACGGTTGGCGATCCATGAGCAAGAATAAAAATGAATAAATATAAAACGAAATTGTTGCGTTACCAAACGCATTTCTATTCTTTTTCTATTTCAAGAGTGAGCAAAGAATAAAAATGAATAAATATAAAACTAAAAAAAAAATTTTCTACAAAGAGTGTTGTCAAACGCATTTTTATTTTTTTTTATTAAAGGTAAAAAGGTAATAGAAATTTTTGTATAATTATCAAACGGCTCCTAAGCTTGCACTCTCAATGAAGAAAGAGAGTTCGACCAAGAAAAGGAAAAGGAGAACAAGCTAAGACCGAACGGTCAACAAGCAGACACTAGTGCAGAACAAAAGAAGACCACCAGGCCGCCAAAAAAAATAGGACAGGCGCCAAAATTACGGGGTGAAGAGAAATAAAAATATCAAAAAACTATTTCTTATCTTTAACATGCTTGATGATGTAAAAAAAACTTTTCCCCAATAAAAAGTGATGTCATACGCACCATTTTTAGCCACTTAAAAAACAAAAAGAAGGGGCACGCTAGCTTTCACACCGTGACCGTGCGAAAATAAGAAAGGCGAGTGGGCCAAGTGAATTCAAAGAGACAGACAAGGAAGCCCTAGGCTTGCTTATGGCTACAACCTTCCTATATGTAGCCGCACGGAGAATGATTAAACGGGGGGGTCTCCTTCAGCGACAGCGACAGCACTAGCCTAGGCTGACAACCTAGGTTGTCAGCCTAGGTTGTCCTTGTTTGCTCTTGAAATCCAGCTGCAAGTGAGAAGTGAATAATAGCCACAGAGAGGGACTCCTTCAAAGGGTACAACAAGGGGAAATGGGGCGGCTGCACAGCGAACTCCTCGAGCCTAATCTACTTGGTAATTTATGCTGTGAGATTTTCGTATCAATAAATTATTTATTTATAAATATTTTGAATTTTCATATATTTTAGATGTGAGAAATATTTGAATTGCTTATAATTTTGATTCTTCGATTATTTGTAGATTATATTATCGGCACTTCTCGTATATGTAGGTATTGACATTCGGATAATTACTTAAATTTTTAGTGCCATTTATTGTTTCTCCTTTTATTTATTTGGTAATTTGCGTTAACTTAAATTGCAATATTCCGGTTGTCGGCAAGAAGAGCATTTCCAAGTGCTTCGCTTTGGCGAGAAAGCGCTTGGAGTTCGCTGCTATGGAAATGATGGAGACTTACTTGAATATTGCCATCGAAACTTAAATGCTTGAAGCTCAAAGAAAAGTGGAAAAATGAAATTTAATATTAATGGCACAACTTAAATTTCACTTTTCTCAGTAATTTATTTATTTAAGAAAATGTCTTTCACTTGCAAAAGATATGATAAATTTTATGATAGAGAAAATTATATCGGAAATCTTAATGTTCATGAGACTCATGCAATAATGTCATAATTTTGCTAGTGGCAACTTACACCCGTTGGAACTCGGATTATTTGGATTTTTCACAATTAACTGATAAAACAGGTCCATTTTAGTGATAATTGAGTGTATGGACTGATTGCGACTATCAATTGAAATTTAAAATCACACGATAAAAGTCATAATTTCGCTGGCGTAGCGTCCACTTGTCGTAGCTCAGACTATATAGATTCCCCACCAAATTAAGTATTGTTTGGACCACATTTCATGATAAAACACGTGAATATTAACGATCATGGAGTACATGGATTGATTGCGACTATCAATTGGACTTGAAACTCAAACTTTGTTCAAGTCAACGGAAAATCTAAGTCAAACTAGAAACGACAGACCGGATCTTCGAATTCAATTTGAATAATGAGAAGCTAATCAAAGATTAATTAATCATTTATGTACTGAAATTCAATAAGGTAACAATATCCATGAGTTTAATTTCGAATTCGAGTGAGCATTTTCATTAGAGAAAGAACGAGGAAGAAACAAATCGCTCCGTCAATGCTTGTCTTTTTGCACATTTCACTACTTGGAATTGCATTTTTGAGAAGAGATGCTTCTGAAAAACCAATTTTCAGGCCGAGAAATCTCTTCTTCTTCTTTTTTTTTTTTTTTTTGTGATCTCCTAAGCAACTACTGTGTTTAGCTTGCAGTTTCTCATGAGGTTACCCTCCTCCAAGAAGAAATTACCAATAATTTACCATAACTATTGGCCTATTTCTACAATGCATTTTGGTTATTCATCACTCGCCGAGTCGGGCATAACGAAGGATTCGAGGCTCCCTACGGCAGTGGTGAGTCCTATTAAGCATACGAAGCTACATGGCTCCCATCTTATAATATCTTAGGCCTATATAGTTCTGTTATTCAAGGGAAAATACCAGGAACTGTGCATTCTACGGGAAGTTCATTTTCCTTACTTCATGATAAAAAATACTTTCTTGAAAATCACTTTTTAGGATAATGTTTTCCGTTTCTCATATTAAAGAATTCATTTTCCTAACTTTTTTTTTTTGTCAAAATTTTCGTAACTTCAAGCATGCCTATTTTTCTTTGGCTGTTAATCATTTTGCATTGACCAATCACTTATAGCGAACCAAACAAGTGAAAGTCTAGAAAACTAATTCACAGAAAATGTTTTCCCCCAAATAAATATACCCTAAATAAGAGTTCTAGATCCATTATGAGTATCAGAATTAGATTCCAATCTAGATTTATTCCGTAGCTCGACCAATTGATCAAAATCGCAATTGTCATATGGCCCAAAGTTTCCAAAAAGCAATGAAGTCGCGATCGCGGCTTCGCATTAGCATTGAGGAATTGATGCCCAACAATGAAGGCATGTGACATATCTTATTTGTCAATTCTACGTGCTATCAGTTTGGCTTGCATGCGAGGCAAAATATTAAAATATCTCACAATGCTTGTTATTTATGTTTTTGATTTCAAACTCTTTAAGCTATGTTTGGATAAAATTCATCTTATCTTGCATTTGGTGCCTATTTAAGAAGTTGGATATAAGAGGGACGTTGCTCAGATAAAATTATTCCATATGAGAGGTGCAATAAAGGTGAAATGATATTTAATATTTATAATAGAAAAGTTAATTTTCTTGAATAATAAATTTCTTAAATTAATAAAATTAAAATTATATTTCAATGTAAATAATATTTGAATTCTAGTATAAGAAATTCAAAATAACAAAAAATAATTTTTTTAATTTGAAATTATTTTATCTATATATTGAATTTAATTATATCTTAATATTAATTTGATATATATTTATATTATTACGCATTTTAGGTATATTAGTACAATTTACTATTTAATAGTATGGAAGGGAAAAAATAAATAAAAAGGAAAATAAATAAAAAAACAAGAGGAAAAATAAAAAGAAAAGGGAAATAAAAATAAAGTAGGTAAGAGTATTGTGAGAGATTCTTACCATTTGCATTTGTGAACTTTTACATTCATTTTGTCGTTTATACTAAATAATGTACATGATATGATGTGAATATATTCGATTTTATTATTGCAATTTATCAAATAGTGGATAGGATATAGCAAAATCTCTAGATTCCATATCCCATCAAGTTCTATCTTGATTACAAATCGAGAAGACCAAACATGAAGGGTATCCCTCCTTTGTGCTACGTCGTATCTCAAATAGTACTCCAAAATATTGTGGGATAGGTAGCACTAGCAGTTTGGTGTAGCTCCCATGGACCAAAAATGAATGGATAGCAGCTATAACTACCATAAATTTGAGCAACTACTCAAATGATCAATCAAAGAACAAAAAATCTTGGAAAACGGACATAAAGAGTGAAGAAACCTTCTCATGCAACAGTGTCCGTTATTTGGAGCTGTCTATCTCTCCCTCCCTGACTCACCACCATCTCACTCAATTCTCACGTTGAGTCACGACTAGTTCTTGCCAGTTTTCATTCCTTGAAGACTTACCACGAAGAGCTTTTAAATGAAAGACTTGGAGAGGGAAACGTTAGGAGAAGATGGATTGCCAACAGGTCCTCTGCTTCTCAAAGAAGTCCCTGCCCAAGGCAGTCATGGCAGCTCCATCATGTCTTCCAGTGACCCTGCAGTCACGCCACTTGTCATTTTAAGCACTCTCGTCGCCGTTAGCGGCTCTTTCACTGCTGGGTGTGCTGTGAGTACTGTACCAACTTTTAGATTCATCACCAAGAAACCGGCTCTATTTTCTTTTCTTTTTTTTCCTCATAATTTCCCACATCTGTATAGAATTGGAGCTGACTTTTGCAATCGGAGTGCTTTGTTTTCTTTTTCAAAAATGATTCTGATGATTGCCAACTAGGCAGTTCCACTGAAATTTTTTTGTTAGGAAATGATAAGAGAAAAGTAGCACATAGCTTGGTCAAAAGTTCTCTGTTTTCTTATATCATTGGCCAACATTGTATTTTGAAGAAAAATCTGGGTTTTCATTTTGGCCTTGCTGTGAGTAAGATGAAGCAACCAAGATCTGCGTCGGCTACTCGGTCTGAATGTGTGTGTCTACTACTGTTTTTGGTGCCTAATAGTTGGTTAATTATTTTTCAGAAGCAGCTGTATGTCATGTTCTTGATCACTTGGCTGATACCAACACGTTAGACGACCAGGATTATTAGACTGTAATAATATGTTCCAACCATTTGCTTTGTAACATTTTCTTCTCACAACCCGGGACAGAGGAGGTGTGTCAAACAGACTGATACTTCTTACCGTGCTTTCATATAATAATATCGACTCAAACCATGATAATGCAATTAGCTGATTCAGGATCACTTTACGCCAAAAAGATGTCAAATGACGTTCGTTAATTACTTCAATCACATTTGTGAGAAAGATGCCCTTTCAAACTGACTGTTGGTGGCGGAATTTTCTCGGCAATTGTGCTTTTCGCTGCATTTCTTGACATGATTAGCAGCTGCCAAGTAGACCGTACCATTAATTGGTGGCGTGTTTTTGCAATGCAGACTGGTTATTCTTCACCAGCTGAGTCAGGCATAATGGAGGATTTAGGCCTCTCCACAGCAGCGGCAAGTCCTCTCAGGCATTCATGCGATATTTCTAGGATTGTTCATCTAGCAGCTGCTATACTAATTGATTTCCATCAATATACCGTCAAATAAGATTTTTTGAACGCACGAGATTTAGTAGACTAACTGAAAGTGACACTACACGGAGAAATGGAGAGTGGATCAAAACTCGTATTCACATTCTCCCAATTTTTTGTGTTACAGTATTCGCTTTTCAGTTCAATGGTAACAGTTGGAGGCCTAATAGCAGCTCTGGTAAATGGGAGGGTAACAGATTTGATTGGGCGTAGACGAGTAAGTGATCCTCTACCTCTCCCTTTCATTCTCAAAAGCTCAATGAAGAACCCGACAGATATTATGGGGATTCTCGTCTCTTTTTTATGCAGGCAATGTGGCTTTCTCAAATATTTTTTGCCGTGGGATGGCTTTCTATAGCATATGCCAAGGTTCCTGCCCTTCCTCTCGCCTCTTCAGGAATCTTTCTTGGTCGTCGACGATTCAATAAAAAGGCTTAATAATTTTAAATGCATTTTCCACCTTTCACGCTCATCATATGGATGAGTTCATTCAGATGCCGGTCCTGCAGGTTGTTTTTGTGATTTTTCACTGCATTTGTGAAATTTTACACTTCAAACTATCTGCCTAGCTGAATAAGGGATCACCGTTTACTTAATAAATTTTTTCCAGTTAAGAATCTTAAGATGCAAGGAAATTTTTTACGACATCCTATTTTTGTGAATGATCAAATCATGGTTAAGGCTGTGAGAAAGAGAGTAAGAACCTAATGGTATATCCATTGAATCTGCAGAATGCTTGGTGGCTGGATATAGGGAGACTGCTAAACGGGCTTGGCTATGGGATTATATGTTATGTGGTATATGCAGGAAGATTCGGACTAAATGTCCTAATAAATTTTAGAAGTTGACGTGCCAATGTGCGGTTGATCATTATCTCGGTTTCCAAACAGGTACCAGTGTACATTGCAGAAATAACACCTACAAGTGTCCGGGGAGCATTCACGGCATTAAATCAGGTCAAAAAGTTTGGACAATGTAGAAATTGAATGAGTCGAGACAATTCATTTGCTCACCAACACACAATTGGCTTCTGTTGCAGTTCATGTTATGCTGTGGCTTTTCATTGATTTACTTTCTTGGAACCATTTCTCCTGGCACATCTTGGCTCTGATCAGTAGACTCTCTGCTCCCATTTTTTATGTTATGTGGTGAATAAGTTGGGAAAATATCATAGGGTCATTCTTGGTGATTTCATCTTCAGGTGGCATTCCCTGTGTCATACAAATTGTGGGTTTGTTCTTTGTTCCAGAGTCTCCTAGATGGCTGGTAAGTTGTCTGTGGAGTTGAGGCATAGGTACTAATATATCAATGGCAATTAAACTCTGAAACATAATCCAACTGGTGTTGACCACCCTTGTAAGAATTTGCTAGTTGTGTAGAATTATAGAACTGGATATCGAAGCCAAGACCCTGCATTTTTTGTCGCAAGAAGGATTACAAGCAGATAGTCACTTGCAGGTATTAGTCCACCAAGAGGAGTTTGAAGTCACATTACAGAGACTCAGAGGCAAAGATGTCAATATAACTCAGGAAGCAGCCAATATCAGAGTAATATCTCAATCTCGCATGTCTTTCTTATAATTTGGAAGCATCTGATATTTTGGCAATGATGTGCTCTCATTTCACTTTTTCTTATAGGACTACACAGAGACCTTTGAACGGCAGTCTCAGTCTAGAATTCTGGATCTCTTCCAAAGACGATATGCACATCCACTTATGGTTAGAATGCCCTCCAAATTATTCAAGTTTCTTGCGATTCTTTTCCTAATCTTTTCAAAGTGTTAGATTGCAGTTGGGTTGATGATGCTTCAACAATTTGGTGGGACTAGTGCATTTGCGTCCTATGCAGGCTCCATATTTGAATCAACTGGTAAAAATAAAAAAATAAATACATTAGTAGCTTGATGAATAATGAAGCTTGGTCATCTTAATGTTTCATTTTGGCAGGCTTCTCAGGTAGCTTTGGTACCAGAAGCATGGCTATTATCCTGGTACTAGACATTTAGAATTGCGGTGAAAGACGGATTTTGTTATTTCATCGTATATTCTAAAGATTCTACACTTATTCTGCAGATCCCAGCAACCGCTCTTAGTGTAATCTTGACTGATAAAGCTGGAAGACGACCACTTCTGATGGTTAGGGAAAGAGATACATTTGATATGATCGCCTAACAAGGGCCACTTTTTAAGATACTGAGCCCGAACCCAACTTTTATTTGCAGATTTCTTCAGCTGGAATGTCCTTAAGTTGCTTTCTTCTAGGATTGTCCTTCTTCATTCAGGTTTTGCGAACAATAACTATTCCTACTCGTGGTTCTCCATGTTTTTAAGTGACCTTATTTTTCCTTCTATTTTTTTTGGTTGCTGAACCAGGACCTTAATCATTGGAAAGCAGTGACCCCAATTTTGGCATATGTAGCAATAATTGTACGTCTCTATAAGAGTGCCTTTTTTCCTTGTCTCTTTTCATCTTGAACCGTTGCTCAATGACTTGTTCTGATGAAGTTTGCTGACACATAAATATTTCATTTAGGTGTACTGCACAGCTTACTCAATTGGCATGGGTGCATTGCCATGGGTTATCATGTCTGAGGTACATGGCTTCAGTCTAAATTTGCACTTGGCAATCTCTATCTCAAGACCATTCTCAGTGAATATGTTCTCTGTAGATATTCCCTGTGAACATTAAAGGGTCAGCCGGGAGTCTGGTGACATTTGCAAATTGGTCCTGTTCCTGGATTGTGACTTACACTTTCAACTTCATGTTTGAATGGAGCGCACCTGGTTCTCTCTCTCTCTCTCTCTCTCTCTCTCTTCTTCTTCTTCTTCTTCTTCTTCTTCTTCTGTGTGAGTGTAATATATTCAGTATCCAGGCTTAATCTGAATTGTGCTACTTTCAGGGACATTTTTCATGTTCGCGTGCATGTGCGGTCTCACAGTCTTATTCACCATGAAGGTAGTGCCAGAGACCAGGGGGCGAGCATTGGAAGAACTGCAAGCATCACTTGCCCATTTTCTTTGATGATTATCAGCTGCAGTTTGTCAGAATTTGAATTGGTATGAGCCGAACACAAGCAGCAGTAATAGGAAGGCTGACAGGAGGCTGTTGCAAAGTGCTAATGCAATGTGAAACGGGGAGGAAAGAAAAAGGAGATGTTTCATAGTAATACATTCCATTAACGACGCTAGATTACACAGACTGAATTGTATACTGGTAATGTCAAGTTTAAGCACCTAACTTCGTCTTACTGTGTACCGATAATACAGCAGAAATTTGGTTCCCACTAGTGCAAGTCAAATGAAAGTGGTAATTTTGTGATCAACCTGATATTAGTAAATTCAATTTTGTCGGTAACTTACTTATACATTACTAGCTAACAGATCACCAGTCACCTTATTTTTACAACTGCTGTTATAAACTACACTAAAGTACCTGTTCGTTACTGACCACGGACAATCAGTCTATAATTTGTTGTATACTGTGCTATAGAATCAGCCCTCAGGTGTCATGTTGCTTCAATCCTAACAGTTGTTTTCTTCTCAAATTCTGATATGAGAATCGAAACCCCAACTTGGCTCTTGTACAACAAGAGAGTGTGCAGTTGCCACTACAGCGAAGGTGTAGTGGTTCAAGAGTAGTGTTAAATTGCTACCACCCAAACGGAGAGATTGTTTTAGCTGATGATTTCAACTCAATCATTGAACTTGTCCTATTTGTTTACGAATATTTGCACAGACTAAGACATAAGTAACAATCGATCTTCTATTTCTTTCCAATATATGCCGGACTGCTAGCAGGTTTGATTCAGTTCGATTTTCAAAGAGCAACAAATCTGTAAATGATTTGCGGCTACAACTACTGCAGATTTTGGAATCATTAGAAGCAATCATTCTTGTGATCCAGCAAAGAACATGTTTTGATATTAACACGAAAACAGTCATGATTTGTAATTAAATCAATGCGAAATTATCAGAAAGATAAATGAGAAAATTTCACCAGAAATTTACATAATTCGATTCTTTTAGTGCAGCAGCTTGCTACTAAAAGAACCCTCTGTTCGGCTCCTACAGGAAAGGAAACCCAAAAGAAGCAAAAGCCTAGCTTTTTTCTCATTTCCTTTTCTCTAACCACTTCCTGACCCGTGCGCTTTCTCTTGTACGGCCAAAAAAGGAAGTCTTATGTAGACAATTAGAGTCCACAGAAGGTTTGACTGTACAAATCCAGCACAATTTGGTAGGCAGAATGCTGGCAGGACTACTCGTTAGTGTTGGAGTTCCATGAGAATTTAACCGGGTGCAATATTATTCATTATCACTTAACTGTACACTACATGTCACCTGGCAGAATGCATGGTGGCTGGATGCCAGAAGAGCATTAATAGGATTTGGCGTTGGGGTCTCAAGCTATGTGGTAATACGCACTTTGGACTTCCTTGTACACTTATGTGAATGTAGATGATCATCACCTCTCTTTTGCCATCAGGTACCTGTATACATCACAGAAATAACGCCTAAAAATGTTAGGGGAGCATTTGCTACATTCAACCAGGTAAGAATAAACTTGGAACATTATTAGCTTGCTTTATGCTGCCAATACATCACCTTTTGGTCTATTTTTCTTGAAATGCAGTCCATGCAAGCCTGTGGCTTTTCATTGACATACTTTGTTGGAACCATTGTTTCCTGTCACGCCTTGGCTCTGAACGGTGGTGTCTGGGATCCCCTATTAACAGGTATTCCTGATAAAAAAGTTGAGAAAATAAAAGAAAAGGGCTGCCTTTTGCATTTTGTTTTTCAGGTGGAATTCCTGTTGTAATACAAATTTTCAGTTTATACTTCATACCAGAGTCTCCTAGTTGGCTGGTGAATTCCTTCAGGGTTTTACACTAGTTTTGTACAAGTGGCACTCTGATACGTGCGAAAATTAAATTTAAAGCTGGACTGCAATGCTTTCAAGAGCTATGCACTATGGGAATGAATTTACAGGTAAAAGTGGGTTGAGAACAGAATTTCGAAGCTGCCTTACAGAGACTCAGAGGCAAAAGAGCTGATATTTCCCAGGAAGCAGCTGACATCGCAGTAAATTCTCAATTTCTCACAATCCTCTAGGGAAAAGCTGATTTTCCTCTCAAGGACTGATGAGTTATAGGGCCTCACATTCTCTTCTATTAATCTCACAGGTCTACACAGAAACCTTTGAAAGGCAATCTCGCTCAAGATTTCTAGATGTGTTTCAATGAAGATATGCTCGTTCACTCATAGTGAGCTTTCCTTCAACAACATATAAGAATTTATTCGCCCATCTATATGCAATGCTGTCTAGTGAGGACTTACGTTTTACAATCATTACAAAGCTTAGATAGGACTTGGACTAATGATGCTTCAACAATTTGGTGGAGCTGGTGCTTTCTCGTACCATGCAAGCTCCATTTTTGAATCAGCTGATAAAGGCTTCTCTACTACTTCAGGAAGTGTGAAGAAATAATCACAACAAACTTTTGTCCATGACAGATTTTTCAAGTAGCATTGGCACCAGGAGCATGGCTATTGTCGTGGTAAGCTGTTTCTCTGTCTTTGGGAGAATTTCCTAGACACTCAAGTATGAAACATTATCCTAAAATATGAATTCCCCACGTTGCTTTTCCAAATAGTTTGACATGTTTTGTAGATTCCAGCATTTGCAATTACCGTAATCTTGACTGATAAAGCTGGACGACGACCACTTCTGTTGCTCAGGAAAAGAAAAGAAACTCTGTTTTTTGGTTTGAAAAAGAATCAATCACCTGAAAGTTGAAATTGAGCTTGATCTCGATTTGCAGGTTTTTACTGCTGGAATGTGCTTAAGCTGTTTAATACTAGGATTGTCATTTTACATGCGGGTAACTCTGCTACTAATACCCTTGGGGTTCTTGATGAATTCGACTTGCTTTTGTTCTTTCATTTTGTTACCCCTTCTCTACAGGATCTGCACAATTGCAAGGATGTCACTCCAATTTTGGTTTTCCTAGCTATATTGGTAAATCATTACACCAGAGCTTAGTGAATCCTAGTCTTTAACTGCGTGGTGAGTTTCGTTGAAGTCGCTGATCGACCAATAATGCAACCAGGCATATTTTGTATTTCTCTGTGTCGGCATGGTGGGACTGCCATGGGTTCTAATATCCAAGGTGTGATTCCTAAACTTTTAATTGAATTTTATGATGATTAATACTAGAAGCAATAGACCATTGGTTGCTTTGATTCCACATTATGAAGATATTCCCAGAAAATGTAAGAGCGAAAGCAGGAAGCATGGTGACGTTCACACACTGGTCCTGTTCCTGGATCATGAGCTACACTTTCAACTTCATGTTTGAATGGAGCGCGCCTGGTCTTCTCTCTATCTTTGTCGACTTCGTTTATGTAGTATGATCTCAGAAGTTGGAGCATAAGTGAATGTGACTGCACTTGGATAAATTTGATGCATTATCTGATAGTCGTTTTGCATCTGGACTATGCTTTTTCCAGGAACATCCTTCATATTCGCAGGCATTTGTGGTTTAGCGATCCTGTTTACTGCGAAGTTAGTGCCGGAGACCAAAGGGCAAGCCCTCGAAGAAGTGCAAGCATAGCTAGTCCATATTTCTGCAGAGAGTTAAAGTAATGTGATTTTCTATAAGTCCTAACAACATTGTAATTGCACCTATTCGGATGTCGAAAGACTTTTGTAGGATCAACATTTTGTTCCTATTTGCAAACAATGAATGCTAACACGAAATGGAAGAGCAAAAGCATTGTGATCTCCTTTTCCTGTTGCTGAGTGATTGGTTTTACTGCGACTCTAGTCAAGTTTATATTTCTATTTAATTGTTAGATAGCGTCCAGGCCAGGTTTCTCCGGCCTGGACAAATCTAGCTTCCCGGGCAAACCTAATCACGTACTCGCTCACATCCCCTGGTCTATTCCGGATTTACACATGAAATGTGCTCCCAACAAGGTTTAAACCAAGAGTCATTTGTCATCTGTCAACACCTTATATGAAATCTTCCTATAGAGAGCATTGCAGACCAAAGCTGTATAAGTTTGCTATTACACCCCAGTCCGTACTATGGTTCAAAGGAAATGACACTACCCGTTGTATTTCCACCCTTTATTTGGATTTGATTACACTAATCTTTGCAGATCCCACTTTTGATTTAAGATGATTTCTAACCATTTTTTTCTTCATTATCGAGATAGAGGGGTGAGCTAATAAGGGAATGGAACTAGCGCAAGCCAATTATAATCACTATCATGAATATTTAAGAGGCGAAATTCACTAACAAAAGAATTTCCAAGTTCCTAACATTGTTCTAAAAAATTAACAAAACTCATCTTCACAAACAATCCCCGCATAGGTTTCATTATTCATTCATTACTGACACAAGTCAATAGTAATCAACATAAGCTAAAACTCAATTGATAATGTCATGAACCCTACAGTCACGCTTCGCCCGGTGACAAGACCCCAAAAACCATGTCGGCTATGGCTATGACCCGAAGATCACACCGCCTGTGATTACCTGGGAACCACGTCGACCATGATTAAGCCCCAAAATAAGAATCAAACTACGCACGTCTAGTATACATATCTCATAAAATCACCTCGCGTGGACTGACGGCAAGCATAAATCAAATAACGCAACTCCTCAATGCTAACACATAAATATCATCATGATGAAATATTTCATATGCATATCCTTATAATACATTTCCACAATGCTCAGATTATCGAGAATATCCAACGCCGGATATGCATGCTCCCAAGTTAAGACAGAAAGTTTGTAAGGCCGGTCCTCCCAAACCGGCTGTCGGGTTTGTGTCCCGTCAAAGCCTCAAGGCTGCGTTTGGCAGTCAGGATAAAATTCGGGATATGATATAATTTATCCTATCCTACATTTGGTGCTTACTTTGGATAGGATAAAGTCGGATATAATGGAGATATAGGCCGGAAAAAATTATCCCATGAGGGAGGTGGGATAAAGGTGGATAGGATTTCTAATGTCCATAATAGGAAAGTTATTTTTCTTGAATAACAAATTTATTAAATTAACAAAATTAAAATTATATTTCAATATAAATAATATTTGAATTCTAATTTAAGAAATTAAAAATTAAAAATTAATTTTGTTTTTTAATTTAATCTTATTTTAATTTATATATTCAATTTTAATTCTATCTTATAATAAACATTCAATCTATAAATTATATATTTATATTTATTATATATATTTTAGGTTTTTTTTTTTTTTTTTGTATTTTAGGTATGTTAATATAGTTTACTATTTGATAAAATTTTATTAAATAATGATGAAAGGGGAAAAAATAAATAATAAAGAAAATAATTTTAAAAAGAGGAAAAATAAAATAAAAATAAAAATAAATTAAGGAATAGTGTCACGGAGATTTTCACCATCTCCGTTTATAAACTTTTAGGTTCATTTACAATAATATGCCGTTTATATTAAAAAAAATGTATATGATATGATATGAATATATCCGACTTTAATACTGTGATTCACCAAACAGTAGATAGGATATAGAAAAATCCTAGGATTTCATATCATATTCTATCCAGTTCTATCCTGGTTAAAAATTCGAACGACCAAATGTAGCCCAAGTGTTTAGTCGACTAGGAGAGCACTTCCGAGTGCCCCGCTCCGGCAAGCAAGCGCTTGGAGTTTGCTGCCACGGAAATGATGGAGACTTACGAGAATAGACGAATGTTACATGGACCGGCGACGGAGTTCTCCGGTCGCAGGCGAGCGTTTAGGAGCAGCCCCTGCCCCTTCTCCGATCTTCCTCTCCCGTCTTGTGGTTTCTCTCTCTCCCAATTGACTTTGAACACTTAAAAGAGCAAGCAAGTCCTCACAACAACCTACGATATTAACGGCACAACCTTAAATTTCACTTCTCTCAGCCTTTTGTTTTCATTATGTATTTAAGAAAATGTCGAGCTGTTGCACTCGCAAAAGATATGAAATTTTTTATGATCGAGAAAATTAGACCAAAAATCCTTATGATTTTGTGTGAAATGCAATTGAGCCTTAAAAACGTTTGAAAGGCGAAAATCAAGACTTAAAATGCATTGAAACTTACACAATAAAGTCATAATTTCGCCAGCGTAGCGTCCACTTGTCATTATTCGGACTATTTGGATTTCTTACAAAATTAAGTATCATTTGGACCATACTTATATTGATAAACAAGAAAAAAATTTCGATCATGGAGTATATGGATGGATTGTGACTATCAATTGGAATTGAAACTCAAATGTGATTCAAAATCAATTGAAAATCCAATTTGAATTAAAAACCCTAAGCCAGGATCTTTGATTTCAATTTGAACCATGAAAGGCAAATCAAAGATTAATTAATCATTGGGATAAGTGTAGTAGAAGTCCCAAAACTTCTTACGAAAGTGTAATTAAATTCTAAAATTTTCAAAAAGTACTATTAAGTTCTAAAACTTATCATGAAGTACCATTGAATCCATAAATTTTCAAAAAGTGCAATCAAGTTTCAAAATTTGTCAAATTGATTTGTCAAATTGGTCCAATTAAGTTCTTCTGTTTATTTCACTTTTTGAAAGTTTTAGAATTTAATTACACTTACATGATAAATTTTCGGACTTCAAGTGCACTTATCTTAATCATTCATGTACCGAAAGTCAATAGAGTAACAAGATCCATGAATTTAATTTCAAATTCAAAAGAATGTTTTAGTAGAGAAAGAACAAGGAAGAAACAAAGTGCTCCGTCAATGTTTGCCTCTTTGCTTGTGTGATTGATCAAACTTTCATTTTTTATTTTTTATTTTCATTTGTGTGATGTCGTGAATCACATGGGTTAATAGACCCCACAGAGTAGGTTGACCCTGGATTGTTTAAGAATAAGGATGTCATGATTCAGACAATATGAAAAGACTCAAGCTGCTCCTCTAGGATCAATTATGTTTGCCATGGAAACTCAATTTGGCAAAGAGACGTAAAATTCTCACTTTTCACTACTTGTAATTGCATTTTGGGGAAAAAGAAATTACTTCTGTCAAAAACACTTTCTGGTGACGTAATCTCCTATTTTTGGTGATCTCCTAGGCAACTGCTCTATTTAGGCTGGAGCTTCTAATGAGGTAATTCTCTACCAAGTAGAAGTTACCATAACTGGTGGCGTATCTCTACAATGCCAGCTGATTATTCATCGCCCACCGAGCTCAGCATAGTTGAGGATTACTCTCTATGGCAGCGTTGAGTCCTATTGAGCATACAATGTTACATGGCTACCATCTCATAATTTCTCAGACCTGCATGGTTCTGTTATTCAAAGGAAAATACTGGAAATTGTGCAATTTACTGTGAAAGCCGCATATGTGAGAGGAAGTATTAAAGTATCCCACCATGCTTGTTGTCTAAGTTTTTGATTTCAAAATCTTTAAGAGTATCCCACCGTGCTATCTCTCGTCTCTAATTATTCTTCAAAATATTTTGGATAGGCAGCCCTAGCGGTTTGGTGTAGTTTCTATCGACCAGAAATGAGTGAATTGCCGCTGTAACCACGACAAATTTGAGCAACTATCGCATGATCACTCAAAAGAGCAAAAAACTAGGAAAGCGAACATAAAATAATGAGGAAGCTTTGGAGTGAAGAAACCTTCTCATGCAACAGAGTCCTTTACTTTGAACTCTCCATCTCTGCCTCTAACCCACCACCATCTCACTCAATCTCACAATCACTCACGACTCGTTCTTGCCGATTTTCATTCCTTGAGGACTCATCCCGAAGAGATTTTAAATGAAAGATTTGGGGAGAGAAAGGTTAGGAGAAGATGGATTGCCGGGTCCTCTGCTTGCCCAAGAAGCCTCTGCCCTTGGCAGTCATGGCAGCTCCTTCATGTCTTCAAGTGATCCTGCAGTCACGCCACTTGTCGTTTTTAGCACTCTCATCGCTGTTAGCGGCTCTTTCGTTACTGGGTGTGCTGTGAGTACTGTCTCAACTGTCAGATTCATCACCAAAAAACCAGCTCTATTTTCTTTTATTGATTCCTGATTCTCATTTTCTCCCACATCTGTATTAAATTGGAGGTGAGTTTTTAGCAATCAGGGTGCTTTTTCCGGTGTACCTGATGATTGCTAAGGAGGCAGTGTCATGATTTCTTTCAGGCTCTACTAAAATATTTTGTTGGGAAAAGATAGGAGGAAAGAAGCACATAACTTGGTCAAAGTTTTTCTATTCTCTTATATTATTGGTCAACATTGTGTTTTCAAGAAAAAATTGTGTTTTTATTTTACCCTTGGTGTTAGTAAGATGAAGCAACCAAGATCTGTCTGCAACTCTGGTCGAATATGTGTCTGCTACTATTTTTGGTGCCTAAAAGTCGGCAAATTATTTTCCAGAAGCACCTGTCTGTCATGTTCCTGATCACTTAGCTGATACCAAGATATAAGATGACCTGGATTATCTTAGAATGTAATAATTTGTTCCAACGTTTACTCTGTAATATTTTCCTCTCACAGCCCGGGATAAAGGAGGAGAGGATGTGTCGAACAGTCCGATACTAGTTGCCGTGTCTTCATATAATAATATCAGCTTGAACCACAATAAAGCACATAGCTGGTTCAGGATCACTCAAGTAGCAGACACGAAACTCATTTATGCAAACAAGATGACAAATAATCTTTATGAATTACTTCAATCGCATTTGTGAGAAAGCTGCCATTTTGGAAACTGACCTCTGGCCTGCCTCTTTATTATACATCCGTGGCGGAATTTTCTCATCAATTATACTTTTCGCTCCATTTCTTGAGAAGATTAGTAGCTGCCAAGTAGAAGTTAACTTTAACTGGGGGCATGTTTTTGCAATGTAGTGCGGTTATTCTTCACCAGCCGAGTCCGACATAATGGAGGATTTAGGCCTCTCCACAGCAGCGGCAAGTCCTATCAAGCATCCATGCTATATTTCTAGGATTGTTCATTTATCAGCTGCTATACTAATTGGTTTCCATCAATATACTGTCAAATAAGATTTGTTGGAGTGAAACAAAACGCATGAGACTTACTAGACAAACTGAAAGTGACACCAAACGGAGAAATGGAAAGTGGAACCCATCTTGTATTCATATTCTTCCCTTTTTTATGTTGCAGTATTCGCTTTTCAGTTCACTATTAACAGTTGGAGGCCTCATAGCAGCTCTGGTAAATGGAAGGGTAACAGATTTGATTGGGCGTAGACGAGTAAATGAGCCTCTACCTCTCCCTTCCATTCTTGAAAGCTCAATGAAAAGCCCAACAGATATTAGGGGAGGCTCATATCTTTTGATGCAGGCTATGTGGCTTTCTCAAATATTTTGCGCTGCCGGATGGCTTTCTATAGCATATGCCAAGGTTCCTACCCTTCCTCTTGCCTCTTCAGAAGTTTTCTTCATTGTCGATGACTCGATAAACAGGCTTAATAATTTAAATTGCATTTTCCACCTTTCATGCTTATCTTATGGATGAGTTTATTTAGATATCAGTCCTGTAGGATGTTTTTTGTGATTTTTCACTGCAATTGTGGAACTTTGCACTTCAAACTATCTGCCTAGCTGATTAAGGGATCACACTTGTGCAATTGATTTTCTTCCAGCTAAGACAGACGGCATCCTATTTTTGTGAATGATCAAGTCATGGTTTAGGCAGTGAGATAGAGCGTGCACTTAATGGTATGTCTGTTGAATCTACAGAATGCTTGGTGGCTGGATATCGGGAGACTGCTAAACGGGCTTGGCGTTGGGATTATATGTTACGTGGTATATGCAGGAAGCTTCGGACTTATTATCCTAATAAATTTCTAGAAGTTGAAGCTGCCAATGTGCTGTTGATTATTATCTTTGTTTCCACACAGGTACCTGTGTACATTGCAGAGATAACACCAACAAATGTTCGGGGAGCATTCACAACACTCAATCAGGTCAAAAAATTTGGACAACGTAGAAATTGAATTTGAGTCGAGACAATTCAGTTGCTCACCGACACACACTTGACCTCTGCTGCAGTTCATGATATGCTGTGGCTTTTCGTTGATTTACTTCCTTGGAACCATTGTCTCCTGGCGCATCTTGGCTCTGATCAGTAGTCTCTCTGCTCCCTTCTTTTATGTTATGCGGTGAATAAGTTGGGAAAATATCGGAGGGTCATTCTTGGTGATTTCATCTTCAGGTGTAATTCCCTGTGTCATACAAATTGTGGGTTTGTTCTTTGTTCCAGAGTCTCCTAGATGGCTGGTAAGTTGTTAGTGGAGTTGAGGCATAGAATTAACATTTTAATGGGACCTCTGGAAACAAGCCAATTGGCGTTGATTACCCTTATAAGAACTGGCTAATTGTGTAAAATCATAGAATTGGATGATGAAGCCAAAACCATGCATTTTTGTTGTACGGAAGATTACTAGCACATAGTCACTTGCAGGTAAGACTCCACCAAGAGGAGGAGTTTGAAGTCACGTTACAGAGACTTAGAGGCAAAAGTGTCAATATTACTCAGGAAGCAGCCAATATCAGAGTAATACCTCAATCTGGCATGTCTTTCTTATAATTGGAAAGTGGCTGATATTTTGGCAATGATGTGCTCTCATTTCAATTTTTCTTATAGGACTACACAGAGATTTTTGAACAGCAGTCCCAGTCTAGAATTCTTGATTTGTTCCAAAGACGATATGCTCGTCCACTTATGGTGAGAATGCCCACCAAATTATTTAAGTTGTTTGCGATTCTTTTCCTAATCTTGTAACTATTAGATAGCAGTCGGGTTGATGATGCTTCAACAATTCGGTGGGAGTAATGCATTTGCCTTCTATACAAGCTCCATATTTGAATCAGCTGGTAAAATCAAACACTAAATACATTAGTAACTTATGAATAATAAAGGCTTGGTCATCTTTATCTTTTATCTTGGCAGGCTTCTCAAGTACCTTTGGTACCAGAAGCATAGCAATTGTCCAGGTACAAGCCATCTAGAATTGCGGTGAAACAAGAATTTGTTATTTCATCATATTTTCTAAAGATTCTACACATGTTTTGCAGATCCCAGCGACTGCTCTTAGTGTAATCTTGATTGATAAAGCTGGAAGACGACCACTTCTGATGGTTAGGAAAAATGACAAATTTTCTATAATCGCCTTAATGAGACCACTTTTCGAGATACTGAGCCCAAACCCAACTTTTATTTGCAGATTTCGGCTGGAATGTCCTTAAGTTGCATTCTTCTAGGGTTGTCATTCTTCATTCAGGTTTCATGAACAACAACTATTCCCACTCATGGCTCTCGATGTTTTTAAGCGACCTTATTCTTTCCTTCTATTTTTTCTGTTGCTGAACCAGGACCTTAATCATTGGAAGGCAGTGACCCCTATTTTGGCGTATGTAGCAATAACTGTGAGTCTCTGTAATAGTGCCTTTTTTCCTCATCTCTTTTCATCTTAAGCCATTGCTCAGTGGCTCGTTCAGATGAAGTTTGCTGACAGATGACTATTTTGTTTAGGCATATTACATAGCTTACTCACTTGGCATGGGGGGTTTACCATGGGTTATCATGTCTGAGGTACATGACTTCAGTCTAAATTTGCACTGGGGAATCTTTATGACAAGACAATTCTTAGTGAATATGTTCTCTGTAGATTTTCCCTGTAAACATTAAAGGGTCGGCCGGGAGCCTGGTGACATTTGCGAGTGGGTCCTGTTCGTGGATTGTCACTTACACTTTCAACTTCATGTTCGAATGGAGCGCACCTGGTACTCTCTCTCTCTCTCTCTCTCTCTCTCTCTCTCTCTCTCTCTCTCTCTCATTTCTATGATGCATTTAGCGTCTGTGCTCAATTTGGATTGTTCTACTTTCAGGGACATTTGTCATATTCGCGTGCATATGCGGTCTCACAGTCTTATTCACCTTGAAAGTAGTCCCGGAGACCAAGGGGCGAGTGTTGGAAGAACTACAAGCATCACTTACCCATTTTCTTTGATGGTTATTAGCCGCAGGTTCCTAAAATTTGAAATAGTATGAGCCGAACAACAAGCAGCACTGATAGGAAGGCTGAAAGGAGGCTAATTGTTGCATAGTATTAATGCAATGCGAAACAGGGAGGAAAGAAAATGGAGAAATTCCATGGTAATACATTCCATTAACGACGGTAGATTTCACAGACTGAACTGTGCATTTCCATTTTAAGACATACTTACTCTTTCTACCCTACAGGGATTTCTCCTACTCCTTATATTCCAGTAAAATGATTTCAATAAAGTAAATAGCAGAATTGTCGATAATTTCAAGTTTAAGCACCTAAATTTGCTTAACTGCATACTGATCGTAAAACAGAAATTTGGTAGCCACCAGTACAAGTCAAATGAAAGTGGTAATTTTCTGATCAACTAGACATTACTAAATTCAATTTTGTCTGTAACTTACTTGTACATTACTAGATAAACAGGTCACCAGTCACCTCATTTTTACTACTGCACTTATAAATTACACTAAAGAACATGTTCGTTACTGAACATGGACAATCAGTCTGAAATTTCTTGTAAATTGTGCTATAGGATCAGCCCTAAGGTGTCATGGTGCTTCAATTCTAACGGTTGTTTTCTTCTCGAATTCTTATATGAGAATCGAACCCCCGACCTGGCTCTCGCACATCAAGAGAGATGCGCAGTTGCCACTAAAGCGAAGGCCTAGTGGTTCAAAAAGTAGTGTTAAATTGCTACCACCCAAACGGAGAGATTGTTTTAGCTGATGATTTCAACTCAATCATTGAACTTGTCCTATTTGTTTACGGATATTTACACACACTGGGACATAGGTAACAATCAATCTTCTAAGTCGTTCCAATATATATGCCGGATGCGTAGCAGGTTTGATTCAGTTCAATTTTCAAAGAAATACAAATCCATAAATGAGTTGCAGTAGCCGCAACTACTGCAGATTTTGGAATCATCAGAAGCAATCATTCATGTGATCCAGCAAAGAACATGTTGTGATACTAATGCGAAGACTGACATGATTTTGTAATTAAATCAATGCGAAATTATCAAAAAAATAAAAGGGTTAATACCCTGAAAAACCTCAAATTAGTACAGATGTGATAATTTTATTCCAAACTATTTTCTTGACCACCAAAAACCCCAAACTGGTATACCTTTGATAAATTTACCCCAAACTGGTATACTTGTAACAAATTTATCCTCTGTTAATTTTCGTTAAATGTTACTGTCAAATTATTAAATTAAATAACACGTGACAGGTTGGTGATATATAAATTTTGGATTTTGCTTTCCGTTTATCACAGTTTACAATTTTTGTGATTTTTCGTAATATTAATCCAATTTAGTAAAATGAAAAACGGTGATTTTAATTTTTACCGATGCTAATGCGGGGTCAACATTTTTTTTGTTTCGTTTCTCACAGGTAGTTTCGTGGAAAGCAACCGCCTAGGTAATAATGCCACCTAACTTTCACGGTGAAAAAGAATATATATATATATATATATATATATATATATATATATATATATATATATATTATTAAATTTGTCCACTCACGTCCTTCTATCCTTACAATTTTTTCATCAAATCTCCCGGTCCCACATCCCACTAACTTCAGTCGTGGCCATGGAAAGATTTAACTAAAGTTAAGACCGTGCTGAAGTACGACGTGGATTGAATTTAACCACTATGAACGCTCACGATGTTTTCCAATGTGGATGTCCACGTGAGTATCCACATTACGTGGCAACAATGTGAACACTGAACTTTCAACATTGAACTTTTTCCATATAGTTTAAGAATTAAATTGAACATGCATTAAAAATCAATAAATGTCTTGCACTCGCAAAAGATATGATAATTTTTATGATTGAGAAATTAGATCGGAAATCTTAATATTTATGAAAGTCATGCAATGAAGTCATATTTTCGGTAGCGGCAACTTCCACTTGTCGAACTCGGACTATTTGGATTGCCCACCAAATTAAGTATTATTTCGACATCAATTTAATGATAAAACACGTGAGTATTAAGGATTATGGAGTACATGCATTGATTGCGACTATCAATTGGAATTAAAACTCGAATTTTGTTCAAAATCAACTGACAATCCAATTCAAACTAGAAACGATAGACCAGATCTTCGAATTCAATTTGAAACATGAGAAGCTAATCAAAGATTAATTAATCATTCATGTACCGAAATTCAATAAGGTAACAAGATCCATGAGTTTAATTCCGAATTGTGTGAGCGTTTCATTAGAGAACGAAGGAGGAAGAAAATCGCTCCATCAATGCTTGTCTTTTTGCACATTTCACTACTTGGAATTGCATTTTTGAGAAGAGATGCTTCTGGAAAACCATTTTTCAGGCCACGCAATCTTTTGTTTTTGTGATCTCCTAAACAACTGCTATGATTAGGCCGTAGTTTCTCAAGAGGTTACTTTCCTACCAAAGAAGAAGTTAACATAACTACTGCCCGATTTCTATAATGCACTCTGGTTATTTATCACCTGCTGAGTTGGGCATAATCGAGGATTCAGGGCTTCCTACGGTAGTAGGGAGTCCTATCAAGCATAGGAAGCTATACGGCTACCATCTTATAATCGCTCACGCCCTATGAAGCACGGACACGTTGCCCGTGCTTCCGTGTCGTGTCCGACACGTGTCAGAGCGTGTCGAATACGTCGACATGTTCGGACACGGTCGGACACGCGGTCAACGCATGTCGAATTTTCTGACACGTGGTCAAGTTTTGCCCGACACGTTTCGACACACATGTCCGGAAGACGATGGAGGGTGGAAGCAACGGCGAGGGAGTAGAGACGAGGCCGCGAGCGACGGCGAGCCCGCGATGGTGAGAGACAGCGAGAGAAAGAGCATAGACTGAGGCGAGGGCCGCCACTGTGATGCTGAGATGGATCCGACGAGGCTGCAGCTGCGAGGGAGAAAGGGCTAAAGGCAAGAGGAAGAGGAGAGGAAGGCAGTCGTGCAGCAAGGAGGAGAGGAGAAGGATCAAGAGGAAGAGGAGAGGAAGGGGGGCAAGGAAGGGGTCGTACGACGAGCGGCGAGGAAGGAGAAGGATTGAGAGGAGGAGAAGAGGAAGTGTCATGCGGCGAGCGGCGAGGAGGAGGAGGTAAAAGAGCTAGGGTTTTTGATAAAAAAAAAACTCAAAAATAATTAAAAAAAAAAAAAAGGGACTCTAATCAGCCATCACGTATTTTGGTGGGAGGGGAAGTGACAGGGACAACGTGTCTGTTGGTGGTGAGGAGGGAAAGAAAAATAAATTTGGGAGTGGGGGGAAATAGACGATGGTGGGGAGGGAAAGAAAAATAAATTCGGTGGTGGGGATGAGGGTGGGGAATGGACGAGGGAAATAAGAGAGTGGGGTAGACCTAGTGGGGATTTTTTTCTTTTAATCAGAAAAATAAATAAATGAGATTAAAAATAATTTCAAAAATAAAAATACTGAATTTGAATTAAATTAATTAAAAAAAAAAAATTTATTTAATATATAACGTGTCCCAACATATCGGAATTCTTTATTTTTAAGAAATGACGTGTTGACGTGTCGTGTCGCACGTCCGTGTGTGCGTGTCGGTGCTACTTATGGAAGCGGAGCCGGGTGAACTCATGTGCGCTGACCCAACAAGCCTTCTTCATTGTCGCACCTCATTGTGAGTGAACCGCTTGAAGCCATCTCCAACTGGCGTGTGTTTCCTCACGCAAGCGGCAAGTCACATATCAAGCTCCGCTTAGCAACCTGCGCTTCCTAAGTAAGTTCGAAGGCCAATTCGGGCACTGATTAAATCCTCAAGGCCATTTGACATCCACCCGGCAGCTTGAAATCCCCATCTGGAGATACAATCACTTAGTGCCAATATTTAATTCTCAATACATAAAATAAATAAATGGACAAGGGAAAGAAGAGAGTGGGGGTGGACCCTAATGGGGATTTTTTTTAATAGGAAAAATAAATAAATGAGATTAAAAAATAATTTCGAAAAATAAAAATACTGAATTTGAATTAAATTAATTAAAAATAAAAATATTCATTTAATATATAACGTGTCCTAACGTGTCGGAATTCTCTATTTTTAAGAAATGACATGTCAACCACTGGAGTTTGCCCCAGTGGCCACCCTTCCACCATGGAAGGGGGAGGTGAGGTTCGAATCCCCACCTTCTCAGGGGGAGTTGGGGTGGGGACGATTTAGTTTCAGGAGTGGGTTGGGAGCAGGGCAAAAGTCTGAAAGTGAGAGTTAGAGTAGGAATAGAATAGGACTAACCAAAAAAAAAAGAAAAAGAAATGACATGTCGACGTGTCATGTTATGTCGTATCGCGTGTCGGTTCTACTTACCACGCCATATAGTTATGTTATTTAAGTGAAAATACTGGGAATTGTGCATTCTACATTAAATTCATTTTCTTAACTTCTAGCATGCCTATTTTCTTTGACCGTAAATGATTTTCCGTTGACGAATCACTTACAACAAGCCAAACACGTGGAAAACTAATTTGCGGAAAATGCTTTAACTCAAATAAACACACTCCAAAGAAGAGTTCTAGATCCATTCGGGTATTAGAACTAGACTACGACCTAGACTTATATTTCGAAGAAAAAAAAAAAGAGAAAAGAAAAAAAGAATAAAGAAAAAAAAAAAAAATATTAAAAAATATTAAAAATATTTAAAAAATATTTAAAAATATTAAAAATTGTCCACGTCGGCAGGCCCGGTGTCCGATCAGCAAAAATCCGGCCAAAAGGACTGAATCGGCACTAAATAAAAAGGTTTAGGACTAAATTGGCACCAAAAAAAAGGTTTAGGACTAAATTGGCACAAACACAAAAGGTTTAGGATTTTTTTGGCACTTCTCCCATTATAATACTGTCAATACTTCTCAAGAGCTTACAATTTTAGTATGCTCAAAAAGACAAAGTAGGAAGTAAAGCTTTCTCTTATATTTGGATTTTTGCACTTCAAATCTCTTGTATACTCTTCTTGGTGTCTTGTTGATCTCCTTTTATACTCCTTAGCATCCAATCTTCTCATTGTACAATCTTCATGAGGATCAATCTCCAAGTAGAGCGTCAAACAATTATTTAGTAGATCAATGTAGCATTTGGAGTCAATCAATCTTGATTTCCCATAGATTTGGTCACTCATACAATCATATCTTTGGTTTCCAAAAACAAAGTAGCTTGTCTATGAGTATTTTGTCTTTGGAATGATTGTTAATCAACCCAGACATCGCGCATAATTGGTATTTTCCATGTAGATAATCTTCGAGATTGATAAGTAACACTTTCTTCTATATTAGGAAGCTATACTAGATGACTAGCTATCATATAATAAGAAGAAATAATTTGTCTTGAGATGTTATCCTCAAATTTTGTGATAAGGTTGTTTAAGGTAGTGTAGTTGCTCCACTTATATCAGCAATCCCCTGTCATATCCAACTTCTAGGTGATATTAGACTTATGCTTATACCAAGCTTCTGGTGATATAGATTTTGGTTATATCATACTTCCCTATTATATCCAAGTGCTTCTCACTGGTCACTTCAAGTACAATGGTGATGTAGATTCTTATTCACCATGAAGGTAGTGCTGAAGACCAGGGGGCGCGAGCATTGGAAGAACTGCAAGTTCACTTGTCCATTTTCTTTGATGATTATGAGCTGCAAGTTGTTGGAACTTGAATTGTTTTGAACTAGAGGTGATTGGTTTCCGATCCGGTCCTACTTAGGAACGGGAATCGAACCAGAAGGACCGATTCTCAATTTTGAAACCAAGGACCGGATCGGTTCGGTCCACTAGAACCGACTACTTAGCCAAAAAAAAAAAAAAAAAATACTAGTCCTTATTATTTTAGGGTTTATTACTATTTTGAAAAAATTAAATACTAAAAAAAGAAGAAAAAAGAGTTAGTCGGGTTTCCCCTCGGAACTACGAATTGGACTGAAAATCACCGATTCCATTTTTTTGAAACCGAGAACTGAACCAATACTCTAAAAAACTAAACCAAACCAGCCAGTTCGATCTGGTCTGATCTGGCCCGATCTGGCCCAAGCAGCTCCCGGTTCGGTCGGTCCAATATGGCCAAACACAAGCAGCAGTGATAGGAAGGCTGACAGGAGGCTTTTTCTTGCTAAGTATTAACGCAACGTGAAACAGGGAGGAAAGAAAAAAGGAGAAGTTTCCTTCCATTAACGACAGTAGATTACACAGACCGAATTGTATATCGCAGAAATTTGGTAGCCACTAGTGCGAGTCAAATGGAAGTGGTAATTTTCTGATTAGCTAAGTAAATTTCGTCGATAACTTACGTATGTATTACTAGATAAACAGGTCACCAGTCACCTCATTTTTACTGATGCTGTTATGAATTACACTAAAGTAGTTGTTCGTTGCTAAACGCGAACGATCAATCTGTAAGTTCTTGCATGGATCGTCAAGATTGTGCTATAAGATCAGCCCCAAAAGCGTCGTTTTGCTCTTCCCCGCCATCAGATTTTTGAAATCGATCCAAACAGTTATTTGCTGCTCAAGTTCTGAGATGAGAATCGAACCTCCGCCCTGGCTAGTAGCGGTTCAAAACTGGCGTTGAGTTGCTACCACCCAAACGAAAGAGATGGCTTTAAATTAAAGGGTTAATACCCTGAAAAGCCCCAAACTGGTACACTTGTGACGTATTTATCCCAAACTATTTTTTTGACCACCAAAAACCTCAAACTAATATACCTTTGACAAATTTACCCCAAACTGATACACTTATGACAAATTTATCCTCTGTTAGTTTTTATTAAATTTTATTGTCAAATTATTAAGTTAAATGACACGTGACAGTTGATTGATATACCAATTTGTGATTTTACACTCCATTTGTCTTAATTTATAATTTTTGTGATTTTTTTTGTATTAATCCAATTTAACAGAGGGTATATTTGTCACAAATTTACCAATTTAAAGTTTTTTCCGATCGAATAAATTACACCAGTTTAGGGTTTTTTATGGTTAGTCGGGGTAAATTTGTCACAGGTGTACCAGTTTAGGGTTTTTCATAGTCAAAAAAATAATTTGTGGTAAATTTGTCACAAGTATATCAGTTTTGAATTTTTTAGAATATTAATCCTAAATTAAATGAATTTCAACTCAATCATTGAACTTGTCCTATTTATCTGGAACATAAGTCGCAATCAATCTTCTATTTATTTTCAATATAGGGTAGCAGGTTTGGTACGGTTCAATTTTGAAAGAGAAACAAATCCATAAATTAATCGCGGCCACGACTACTGCAGATTTTAGAATCGTGAGAAGCAATCATTCACGTGATCCAACTGAGAACGTGCAGCGAAAGTGACGGTGAAATGACAAGATTTTACGATTAAATTAACATGAAATTATTAGAGAAATAAATGAGAATTTTTCATTAGATATTTAGGGGATTCAATTACTTTAAATTAAAACCCACGATTTGCCTCCAACAGGAAAGGAAACCCAACAGAAGCAAAACCCTTACTTTTATTTCATTTCCTTTCTCTAATCAATTTAAGTGCATATGATAATTATTATGTTTATTTATCTTTTATTTTTATATTTCTAGAAACAGGTTTAGAACATAAATCCGTTTAATAACACAATTTTATTTTTTTATTTATAAAATAAATTTTTACTCCAAAAATAAGTTTGGTATAGAAATCGAAATAAAAACTTTTCTTATCGCTCACTATCTTTATTGCCCATCAGCCGCCACTAGTCCCCACCGCTTGCCGTCGGTCACTTGTCGCCCACTTGCCGATCACCCACTCGTCGGCTGTGTCTTGTCGCCACTCGGGAGCGAGGAATTTTGTGTTTCTATCAAACAAATTTATATTCCGAGAACGAAAATTTTATATTATTATTAAACATGTATTTTTGCTTAAAAATTCATTCATAGAATAAAAATAGAAAAATTAATTTTTGAAACAAAAGAGTTATCATTCACACCTGAAGACTCACAAGTCACGTGTAGGCAAGTCCACAGAAGATTTGAATGTACATATATATATATATATATATATAAATGTAAGTAGTCTCTCTATATGTCATTCAAAAAAATTATTTAAATCTTTTTTCTCATGCAATCAGGTTGAGTTCCTATTTAAATTTGAGATATAATTTAATAGGAAAAACTTTAAAAACTCATAAGTTGAACGTGCAGTAATCATATAGCCTTGAACCAGAAACTTTCTGGTGAGTCTCCGTCATAATTTCACAAACCGAAAGTCCATTTGTTTGATTCCTTTATATGCATAGAAGATTAGTTCTTGTCACCTCCATTCCTTGCAATTCTTGCTCATCAGAAATAAAGAGACATGGAGAGAGAGAGCACAGAAGAAGATGGGCTCTCAACAAGCTCTCTGCTTCTCAAAGAAGAAGTCTCTAATTGTGGCAATCACGGCGACTCCGCATCTTCCAGTGATTCTTCTGTCACGGTTCTTCTCGTTTTTAGCACACTGGTCGCTGTTTGCGGGTCTCTTGGAAATGGCTGTGCTGTAAGTATTGGTGCTGCACCAACCACGCTATGCATTCCAAAGCAATTTATGAGCCATCCACTTTGTCTTTATGGAGTCTTTGTTTTCTCTCTGATGTTTCTTCTGTTCATCTTCACCAAGATGCTTTCTGTTGGACTAGAGTATAGGGACAGGTCATACTCACCAGTTCTTTCCAATTCATGAATATCTAGTAGCCTCAAGAAGATACAGTTAACTTGGTTAGCAGGTTCTGCATCATATGGCCTGTCCCTGAAAAAATAGCATCCGCAGGAATTATTAATAGGTATTTTGTGTTCTTGTAATAACCTGTTCGCATAAGACTGGGACTGTTACAACCACTGGGGAAGTGATCAAGTATTCGAGCTCCGTTGCATTATCAGGAGAAAAGGGAAAGAGAGAAAAGAAAGCATGAAATTAGGAGCCAGTGTTTGGGCTGACCATATTGTGCTGCCTCTATTGAGGCTGTTTTTCCTCACGAGGTTACTCGCAGTCACTAAGGCACCTTGACAATGGCGAGCAATTTACTGCGCAGGTGGGTTATTCTTCACCAGCTATGTCGGGCATAAAGGAAGATCTGGGACTTTCTGTAGCGGCGGTTAGTCTACCTTACTCCTCACAAATGAAGAATCTGTCAAATGGGTCTGACGTATTCAGCTAATTGCTGGAATAGGATTAGGATGGGATGATTGCTGCACAGTTTTAATTGATTTAACTATCATCTAAACTCTAATCTTCCAATTATAATCCTGATTTTCTACATATATTGTTCCTTAACATATAATATAGCATTTAACCCTTATCTTAATTGATAAGCGCTAAAAACATATCTTGTATTAGGGACTGCGGACAGATAAGTGGTCAGTTACGGTTCAGGTTCTCTGTATCAATCATTCCCCTATTATGCTGCAGTATTCACTTTTTGGTTCGATGCTGACAATTGGAGGACTAACAGCATCTTTACTGAATGGAACTATTACAGATATTATTGGTCGAAAGCGTGTAAGTACTTCATGAGCTATAGACTTTCTAAAATTTCACAATTGCGTAGGACCAAATTGCTCTTGTTGTATCTTGTGATGCAGGCAATGTGGCTCTCTCAAATACTTTGCACAGCTGGATGGCTTTCTATAGCACTTACCAAGGTTCCTTCCCTTTCTCTCGCCTCTTCAAGTTCTCCTCATAAGTGGCCAGCACATGCGAAATTTGAACTTAGCGAATGGAATAGGAAATGCTCTAAAGAGAATTTACTGGTAACTTCCAGTTCGGTGTGGTCAGGGAAGATATTGATTTCCATCTGTTGTTCGTTTACATGATCGTGTTCTCATATTACTATGAAAGAATGTTTAAGTTGGCTAGATATACTACAAATTTTAAGTTTCTTGACATCACTTTCAATGGGTGCTTTTTTTTTTTTTTTTTTTTTTTTTTCAGTGGAAACATACTTATATAAATACTCCAAATGCAAAAGTACAAATCAAGGCGGACTTCTAGTCTGAGTCTCCGAGCATATTGCTCTTTGCTTATCCGATACAACCAAAGTTTCTCATTCAGAAGGAATACAATTGAAAGTAAATATATCGTAAGATGCCATTGATCCCATCTTTGCTAGCTTGTCTGCACACTGATTTGGTTCCCTGATTTCATGCTTAATCCTCATTTGCTGCAATTCACCTAACATGTCCCTGCATTCATTCAAAATTGAGTTCAAGTTATGGATGTCAACACTAGTATTTTGCGAGGCATATATCAGATGACTGGCATCAGATTCAATCTCTAGACATTTTATATTTGAATCTAAAGCAATAGTTTCTCCCCCTTGATAGCCCACACTTCCACAGCAAATGCAGAAGTCTTTCCCAAACAATGGGTATAACCCTTCACCCATTCTCCTTGATCTTCTGTTATTATGCCCCCAATTCCAGCAACTCCTGTACTCTCCATCACCACTCCATCAAAATTCAATTTGAGCCAGCTTCTGAAATTTCCCATTCTGATCCTGATCTGGACTTCTTTCAGCATTGTTTAATCTTTGTAAATGCAGCAGATGTTCCCTGCTTTATCTAAACAAAAAGATGCCAAGTTAGTTAGTTTAGAATAGTGATTGAAAAGGCAACAGCATTCCTATATGCAAAGAACCCACAATCCTATTATGAGAAAGCACAACAACAGATCCTAGGCCTAAGGTACCAAGTTTTAGTTGTCACATCCCTAATCCACTCCCTTAAGGATTTTTGTAGCTTCCAACCATAGAAGGAGGAAGTCCAATGACATCCCAAAGTTTCTGAGTAAAAATGGAAAATCTCTTAGCAAATGAATTATAGTCTTGCCTTGAGTATCACATAAGGGACACACTCGTCATTCATGCCTCTGTGAACAAGCAGATGCCTTGTGGCAGTACTGTTATGAAGAAGCAACCAAATAATTTGATTCTAGAGGTCACATCACATTTCCACACCCAATTCTAGTTCTCCCCTTTACCATCTCATGGGTCCAAATCCTCCGCAGTCTGGTAGGCAGAACGCAAGCAGCACTACTTGCTAGTCTTGGAGAAGTTCCATCAGAATTTAACTGGCTGCAATATTTTTCATTATCTCTTAACCGTACACTTGCAGAATGCTTGGTGGCTGGATGCTGGAAGAGCATTAATAGGATTTGGCATTGGAATCACAGGCTATGCGGTAATATGCACTTTGGACTTTCTGGTACACTTATGGGAACCACGATGATCATCACCTCTCTTCTCCCATCAGGTACATGTATACATCGCAGAAATAACACCGAAAAATGTTCGGGGAGCATTTACTTCATTCAATTCGGTAAGAATAAAATTGGAACATTATGATCTTGCTTTATGTTGCAAATACATCACCTTTTGGTCTATTCTTCTTGAGTTGCAGTTCGTGCTAGCCTGTGGCTTTTCAATGACATACTTTGTTGGAACTATTGTTTCCTGGCGCGCCTTGGCTTTGATTGGTAATGTCTGGGACTCTCTATTTACAGTTATTCCTGAAAAAAAGAGTTGAGAAAATAAAATAAAGGTCGCCTCTTGCATTTTATTTTTCAGGTGGAATTCCTGGCGTAATACAAATTTTCAGTTTATACTTCATACCAGAGTCTCCTAGATGGTTGGTAAGTTCCTTCAGGATTTTCCATTAGTTGTGTACAAGTGACAATTTGATATGTGAGAAAATTAAATTTAAAGTTGTACTACTAAGCTTCGAAGAACTATGCAATCTTATGTGAATGATTTTACAGGCAAAAGTGGGTCGAAAACAGGAGTTTGAAGCTGCCTTACAGAGACTCAGAGGCAAAAGCACTGATATTTCCCAGGAAGCGGCCGACATCAGAGTAAAATTCTCATTCCCTTCACAATTTTCTAAGGAAAAGCTGATTTTTCCCCTCAAAGACCGATGAATACTAGGACTTCACATTCTCAGCTTCTATGAATCCCACAGGTCTACACAGAAACCTTTGAAAGGCAATCTCACTCAAGATTTCTAGATGTGTTTCAACAAAGATATGCTCATGCACTCACAGTGAGCTTCTCTTCAACTACATATAAACATTTATGCACACATCTATATGCCATGCTGTCTAGTGAGGACTTCATTTTCGAATCATTCTAAATCTTAGATAGGACTTGGACTGATGCTGCTTCAGCAGTTTGGTGGAGATAGCGCTTTCTCCTACTATGCAAGCACCATTTTTGAATCAGCTGGTAAAATAAAATGCTTCTCTACTACTTCAGGAAGTGTGAGGAAATAATTACAACAAAATTTTCTCCATGACAGATTTTTCAACTAGCATTGGCATCAGGAGCGTGGCTATTGTCACGGTAAGCCATTTTTCTGTCTTCAGGAGAGTTTTTTAGATACTCAATTATGGAATATTGTCATGAAATTTGACTTCTGCGTGTTGCTTTTACAAATAGTTTGACATGATTTGTAGATGCTGGCACTTGCAATTACTGTATTCTTGACTGATAAAGCTGGACGGCGACCGCTTTTGATGGTTGGGAAAAGAAACTTGTTCTCTTTTGGTTCCTAAAAGAATCAGTCATCAGAAAGCTGAAATTGAGCTTGAGCTTGAGGTTGTTCTCGATTTGCAGGTTTCTTCTGCTGGAATGTGCTTAAGCTGTTTAATCCTAGGATTTTCATTTTACATGCAGGTTAGCTATACTATAACTAAATCAACCACTAGCACACTTGGGGTTCTTTAAGAATTTGACCCGCTTTTTGTTCTTTCATGTCCTTGCCCCTTGTCTACAGGATCTGCACAATTTCAAGGATGTCACTCCAATTTTGGTTTTCCTAGCTATATTGGTAAATCATTATACCAGAGCTTAGCGAAGCTAGTCTATAACTGTGTGGTGAGTTTTGCTGAAGTTGCTGATAGACTAGTAATGCAATCAGGCATATTTTATATCTCTGTCAGTCGGCATGCAAGGACTGCCATGGGTTCTAATGTCTGAGGTGCGAATCCATGATAACTTTATTGAATTTTATGATGACTAAGACTAAAATCAAAGGCCAGTGACTGCTGTGATTCCACCTTACGTAGATATTCCCAGTAAATGTAAGAGGGAGGGCAGGAAGCATGGTGATCTTCACCTACTGGTCCTGTTCCTGGATTGTGAGCTACAGTTTCAACTTCATGTTTGAATGGAGCGCACCCGGTATGCTTGCTGTCTCCGTTGACCTCCTTTACGCAGTATGATCTCAGTATTTTGGAGCTTAAGCGCATGTGACTGTGCGCTTGGATATACTAGGAGCATTATACGATAGTCATGTATTTTTGCATCTTGGCTGTGCTTTTTCCAGGAACATTTTTCATATTTGCTGGCATTTGTGGTTTAGCGATCCTGTTTACCGTGAAGTTAGTGCCGGAGACCAAAGGGCGAGCCCTGGAAGAACTGCAAGCATCGCTTGCTCATTTTTCTGCGGTGACTTAAATTCACGGATCTTCTATTAGTATTATGCCTGCTGGGATGTCAAAAGACCATTGTGGGATCAACATTTTGTTCCTGATCGTTGCAAAGAGTGAGCTGCAACGTGGAGTGGAAGAGCAAAAGCATTGTGAATTCTTGTCCTTTTGCTGGGTGATGATTTTTACAGAGACCTAGTCAAGTTCTTATGTTTATTTAACGGTCAGATGGTGCCGGCCAACTTTGACTGATCTGGACAAGTTGATCTTCTTAGGCGGTCCGAACCACGCACTCTCCCACATCGGTCTAGTGCATTCGGGATTTTACTCATAAAGTACTCTCCCTCCCAATAAGGCTTAAACCCAAGACCACAAAAGAGAAGTGGAATTTGTTATCATCTAAATCAACACCTTACTGATTTAGTCAGTAGAGTTTTGTAGAGTACCTGTCCTTATGCGTTCTTTTACCCCAAACCAAAGTTCTTAAACTCTTTGTTACACTCCAGTTCGCACTAGACTCGAGGGAATCATAAAGCTGCCCTTCAATAAATAAAGGAGGAAGCCTTAAAGAATTCAACTTAATCGTATAAAAATAAATCGTATCACAAAATTATAGTTGATGTGAATAGCAAAGCATCATGAATATTATGCGGCATTTTTGGGACAAAGACATCACAAGTGCCAAAATTTTCGTACAATACTCACTTAAATTACATAACTTTTAATTGATCATTTGAGGACCAAACATTTTTATAAACATTTACACAAGTGCTGGAAATTGGACATGGCATGGTACTAGTGGTCAACATTTTCAAGAATTTTTTACATTCAAGTAATTGATTGAAAATTATATGACACTCAATTAATTGAAAAAAATAATTATGGTACTCAAGCGAGCACAGAAAAAAATTAAAGGCAATCACTTGAGTAACGTTATAGCACTTAAGTAATAAAAAAAAAAAAGGTTAAGATATTCAAGTGAGTATTATATGAAGATTATGACACTAATAGTGTCAATTTTCCTAGCAATCTCCATTCTCATGGTAGGACCAATTCAATTCTGACATCATGATTGAAGATTACTTGAGTGGCCACATTTCTCACCAATGGAATAGAGGCAACAATACCATATCTTTTGTGTAATTTCTCAAAAGTCTGTAGTCCAAGCCAAATCAAACCTGTTTGGAAAACTTCTACTATTGACTTTTTACCTTTCAATTTTCCTTCCAAAATTTGTGAAAGAAGCAAAATTATTTAAATTTCAAGAAATTATGGAAAACATTGTATATCCTTTTAATTATCTGACGGTATTTGTATGTCATGCACGTCGTTACTCATTAGTATAAAATTACTCAAAAATAGTAAAAATCACACGATTAGTACGTTTATGATCATGTGGTCTAGGTGGACAATGTCCTATAAAAGAATTCGTCGGCGCTGACATCAGAGCAGACATGGAAAACGACAAACTGCTTGCACGACAGGCTTGCCACCCCGCAATTGCCTCGAGTCACTTGGCCCGGTTTCGCAGGTTGTCCTCACTCTTTTGTCCGTGTCTTCGTTACTCCGCTCCACATACTCTCTCTCTTCTCCGAGAGATTCCAGTGGCCACCCTCGCCTTCAGTCTCATCACTCCAGTTCTTGGTCTTTCAAGAAAGGAAGAACAGAATGAACAGAGAGAGTTCAGAGTCAAAAGTAGCAGAGCCATCAAGAACTCCTCTGCTTGTGAAGAGAACCATCATCGGTCCTGATGACGGGGATGGTGGATCTTCCTCTTCATCTTCTTCTTCAGCCACGCCTTTTCTTGTTCTCACCACTTTGGTCGCTGTCTGCGGTTCATATGTGTTCGGTTCTGCCGTGAGTATATGCAAAAACAATCTTTCTTTTACCTGGGTCTGACTTAAAAATATTCATTTAATATACAACGTGTCTCAATATATTGGAATTCTCTATTTTTAAAAAATGACGTGCCGACGTGTCGTGTCGTGTCGTGTCATATCGCGTGTCCGTGTTGCGTGTCGGTGCTACTTATGGAAGCGGAACCAGGTGAACTCATGTGCGCTGACCCAACAAGCCTTCTTCATTGTCGCACCTCATTGTGAGTGAACCGCTTGAAGCCATCTCCAACTGGCGTGTGTTTCCTCACGCAAGCGGCAAGTCACATATCAAGCTCCGCTTAGCAACCTGTGCTTCCTAAGTAAGTTTGAAGGCCAATTCGGGCACTGATTAAATCCTCAAGGCCATTTGACATCCACCCGGCAGCTTGAAATCCCCATCTGGAGTTACAATCACTTAGTGCCAATATTTAATTCTCAATGCATAAAATAAATAAATGGACAAGGGAAAGAAGAGAGTGGGGTGGACCCTAATGGAATTTTTTTTTAATAGGAAAAATAAATAAATGAGATTAAAAAATAATTTCGAAAAATAAAAATACTGAATTTGAATTAAATTAATTAAAAATAAAAATATTCATTTAATATACAACGTGTCCTAATGTGTCGGAATTCTCTATTTTTAAGAAATGACGTGTCGACGTGTCATGTCGTGTCGTATCGCGTGTCGGTTCTACTTAGCTCATGCCTATATAGTTATGTTATTTAAGTGAAAATACTGGGAATTGTGCATTCTACATTAAATTCATTTTCCTAACTTCTAGCATGCCTATTTTCTTTGACCGTAAATGATTTTCCGTTGACCAATCACTTACAGCGAGCCAAACACGTGAAAGTCCAGAAGACTAATTCGCAGAAAATGCTTTAACTCAAATAAACACACTATAAAGAAGAGTTCTAGATCCATTCCGGGTTTTAGAACTAGATTACGACCTAGACTTATATTTTACAGCTCGACTAGGAGATCGAAATCGCGATTGTCATATGGTCCAAAGTTTCCGAATGGCAACAAAGTTGCAATTGCGGCTTTGCATCAGCATTGAGGAATTGATGGCCGACGACGAAGGCAAGAGAGGTTTCCTATTTGTCATTGTCAATTCTATGTGATATCAGTATGTTTTGCATGTGAGAGGAAGTGTTAAAGTATCCCGCAATGCTTGTTATCTAAGATTTTCATTTCAAACTCTTTAAGAGTATCCCTCCATGCTGTCTCTCATGTCAAATTTTACCCCAAGATATTTCGGATAAGTAGCACTAGCAATTTGGTGTAGCTTCCATCGACCAGAAATGAATGAATAGCTGCTGCAACTACTACAATTATGAGCAACTACTCACGTGATAAATGTAAAGGATAAAAAAAAAAAAAAAAAAAAAAAAAAAGAACTTGGAAAACGGACATAAAATAACGAGGAAGCTTTAGAGTGAAGAAAACTTCTCGTGCCACGGAGTGCGTTATTTGGAGCTCTGTATCTCTGCCTCACTAACTCACCACTATCTCACTCAATTCTCACACTCACTCACGACTCGTTCTTGCCGATTTTCGTTCCTTGAAGACTAACCACGAAGAGCTTTTAAATGAAAGATTTGGAGAGAGAAAGGTTAGGAGAAGATGGATTGCAAACAGGCCCTCTGCTTCCCCAAGAAGCCTCTGCCCTTGGCGGTCATGGCAGCTCCTTCATGTCTTCAAGTGATCCTGCAGTCACGCCACTTGTCGTTTTTAGCACTCTCATTGCCGTTAGCGGCTCTTTCGTTACTGGGTGTAATGTGAGTACTGTATCAACTGTTAGATTCATCACCGATAAACCAGCTCTATGTTCTTTTATTGATTCTTGATTCTCATTTTCTCCCACATCTGTATTGTATTGGAGGTGTATTTGGCAATGGGGGTGCTTTTTCTGGTGTACCTGATGATTGCTAAGGAGGCAGTGTCATGATTTCTTTCAAGCTTTACTGAAATATTTTGTTGGGAAATGATAAGAGGAAAGAAGCAGATTACTTAGTCAAAGTTTTTCTGTTTTCTTATATTATTGGTCAACATTGTGTTTTCATGAAAAATCTGGGTTTTTATTTTGTCCTTGGTGGAAGTAAGATGAAGCAACCAAGATCTGTGTCTGCAACTCCGGTTGAAAGTGTGTCTACTACTGTTCTTGGTGCCTAAAAGTTGGTAAATTATTTTCCAGAAGCACCTGAATGTCATGTTCTTGGTCACTTGGCTGATACCATATTAGGTGACTTGATTATTTTAGAATGTAATAATTTGTTCCGACAACTACTTTGTAATATTTTCCTCTCATAACCCGGGACGAAGGAGGATAGGCTGTGTCGGAGAATTTGATACTTGTTACCATGTTTTCACATAATAATATCAGCTTGAACCACAATAAAGCATGTAGCTGATTCAGGATCACTCCAGTGATGCAAAAAAGATGTCAAATGATCTTTATTATTACTTCAATCACATTTGTGAGAAAGATGCCATTTGGATTTGGACTTTTGGTCGGCCTGCCTCTCTATTTTGCATCCATGGTAGAATTTTCTCGACAATTGTGCTTTTTGCTGCATTTCTTGACAAGATTAGTAGCCGCCAAGTAAAAGGTACCATTAACTGATGGCATGTTTTTGTAATGCAGGACGGTTTTTCTTCACCAGCCGAGTCAGGCATAATGGAGGATTTAGGCCTCTCCACAGCAGCGGCAAGTCCTATCAAGCATCCATGCTATATTTCTAGGATTGTTCATCTATCAGCCGCTATAAATATTCCATCAATATACTGTCAAATGAGATTTGTTGGAGTAAAATAAAACGCACGAGACTTAGTAGACTACCTGAAAGTGACTTCTGTATCAGTGACGCCAAACGGAGAAATGGAAAGTGGAACACAACTTGGATTCATATTCTCCCCTTTTTTGTGTTGCAGTATTCGCTTTTCAGTTCAACATTAACTGTTGGAGGCCTAATAGCAGCTCTGGTAAATGGAATGGTAACAGATTTGATTGGGCGTAGAGGTGTAAGTGATCCTCTACCTCTCCGTTTTATTCTTGAAAGCTCGATGAAAAACCCATCAGATCTCAGGGAGGCTCATATCTTTTCGATGCAGGCAATGTGGCTTTCTCAAATATTTTGCGCTGCAGGATGGCTTTCTATAGCATATGCCAAGGTTCCTGCCCTTCCTCTCACGTCTTCAGAATTTTTCTTCATTGCTGATGACTCGAAAAACAGGCTTAATAATTTAAATTGCATTTTCCATCTTTCATGCTTATCATATGGATGAGTTCATTCAGAAATGAGTCCTGTAGGATGTTTTTTGTGATTTTTCACTGCAATTGTAAAATTTTGCACTTCAAACTATCTGCCTAGCTGGTTAAGGGATCACGTTCATGCAATTGATTTTCTTCCAGCTAAGATGCAAGGAATATTTTTACAACATCTTATTTTGTGAATGATCAAGTCATGGTTTAGTCAGTGAGATAGAGCGTAAGCACTTAATGGTATATCCATTGAATCTGCAGAATGCTTGGTGGCTGGATATTGGGAGACTGCTAAATGGGCTTGGCATTGGGATTACATGTTACGTGGTATATGCAGGAAGATTCGGACTTATTGTCCTAATAAATTTTATAGAAGTTGACGCTTGCCAACATGCTGTTGATTATTCTCTTTGTTTCCAAACAGGTACCTGTGTACATTGCAGAGATAACACCTAGAAGTGTCCGGGGAGCATTCACGACATTGAATCAGGTCAAAAAGTTTGGACAACGTAGAAATTGAATTTGAGTCAAGACAATTCATTTGCTTACCAACACACTTGGCCTCTTTTGCAGTTCATGTTATGCTGTGGCTTTTCCTTTATCTACTTTCTTGGAACCATCGTTTCCTGGCGCATCTTGGCTCTGATCAGTAGTCTCTCTGTTCCCTTCTTTTATGTTAAGCGGTGAATAAGTTGGGAAAATATCGGAGGGTCATTCTTGGTGATTTCATCTTCAGGTGTTATTCCTTCTGTCATACAAATTGCGGGTTTGTTCTTTGTTCCAGAGTCTCCTAGATGGCTGGTAAGTTGTTAGTGGAGTTGAGGCATAGAATTAGCATTTTAATGGTAGCTATGGAAAGCAATCCAATTGGTGTTGATTACCCTAGAAAGAACTTGCTAGTTGTATAGAATTATAGAAATGGATGAATTTTGTTGTAAGGAAGATTCCTAGCACATAGTCACTTGCAGGTAAGAGTCCACCGAGAGGATGATTTTGAAGTCACATTACAGAGACTCAGAGGCAAAGGTGTCAATATTACTCAGGAAGCAGCCGATATCAAAGTAACACCTCAATCTGGCATGTCTTTCTTATAATTTGGAAGCATCTGATATTTTGGCAATGATGTGCTCTCATTTCACTTATTCTTATAGGACTACACAGAGACCTTTGAACGGCAGTCCCAGTCTAGAATTCTTGATTTGTTCCAAAGACGATATGCTCGTCCACTTATGGTGAGAATGCCCTCCAAATTATTCAAGTTGCTTGCGATTCTTTTCCTAATCTTATAACTGTCAGATAGCAGTTGGGCTGATGATGCTTCAACAATTTAGTGGGAGCAATGCATTTGCCTACTATACAGGCTCTATATTTGAATCAGCTGGTAATATCAAACACTAAATACATTAGTAAATTACAAATAATGAAGGCTCGGTCATCTTTATCTTTTTTTTCTATCTTGGCAGGCATCTCAAGTACCTTTGGTACCAGAAGCATAGCAATTATCGAGGTACTAGACATCCAGAATTGTGGTGAAAGATGAATTTTGTATTTTCATCGTATGTTCTAGAAATTCTACACTTGTTTTGCAGATCCCAGCAACTGCTGTTAGTGTAATCTTAACTGATAAAGCCGGAAGACGACCACTTCTGACGGTTAGGAAAATGACAAATTTTCTATAATTGCCTTAGCGAGATCACTTTTCGAGATACTGAGCCTGAACCCAACTTTTATTTGCAGATTTCTTCAGCCGTAATGTCGTCAAGTTGCATTCTTCTAGGATTGTCATTCGTTATTCAGGTTTCGTGAACGATAACCATTCCTATTCGCGGTTTTTGATGTTTTTAAGTGACCTTATTTTTTCCGGCTATTTTTCTATTGTTGAACCAGGAACTTGATCATTGGAAGGCAGTGACCCCAATTCTGGCGTATGTAGCACTAATCGTAAGTTTCTATAGGAATGCCTTTTTTCCTTGTCTCTTTTCATCTTAAACCATTATGCAATGACTCGTTCTCTTGAAGTTTGCTGACAGACGACTATTTTGTTTAGGGGTATTGCGTCGGCTACTCGCTTGGCATGGGAGGGTTACCATGGGTTATCATGTCTGAGGTACTTGGCTTCAGTCTAAATTTGCACTCGGCAATCTTTCATATCACAAGACCATTCTCAGTGATATGTTCTCTGTAGATATTCCCTGTAAACATTAAAGGGTCAGCCGGGAGCCTGGTGACATTTGTGAATTGGTCCTGTTCCTGGATTGTGACTTACACTTTCAACTTCATGTTTGAATGGAGCGCACCCGTTACTCTCTCTCTCTCTCCTCTCTGTGTGTGTGTGTGTGTGTGTGTGATATATTCAGTATCTATGCTTAATCTGGCTTGGGCTCCTTTCAGGGACATTTTTCATATTCGCGTGCATATGGGTCTCGCGTTCTTATTCACCATGAAGCTAGTGCCGGAGACCAAGGGACGAGCATTGGAAGAACTGCAAGCATCACTTGCCCATTTTCTTTGATGAGTATGAGCCGCAGGTTGTTAAAACTTGAATTGTGAGAGCCAAACAGAAGCAGCATTGACAGGAAGTTCCGTAGTAGGACATTCCATTAATGACGTTAGACTCCACAGACCGAATTGTACATGGGGTAATTTCAAGTTTAAGCAACTAAATTTCTATAATTCCGTACTGATAGTACAACATAAATTTGGTAGCCACTAGTACAAGTCAAATGAAATGGGTAATTTTCTGATTAACTAGATTTTAGTAAATTCAATTTTGTCTGTCACTTAAATATGATGTTGGCTAATAGTATCACCTAGAGAGGGCGAATAAGTGATTTTAAGAAACTTGATAAAATATTGGGGAATTAAAGAGGTCAAGTTTAATATAAGCGTAATATCGAATATGAGCAGTAAGTTTGATATGCACAGAAACAGGTTTTATCAAGTGTGCAATGTGCTTCTATCATGTAGTGATGAATATAATTAGAGAGATAGAGAATGATGCACTCATAACTTTATAGTAATTTGGCTTAGTGTAAGCCTATATCCACTTTCCCAAACTAATCACCTACCGACTGGATTCCACTAGTAGTCTATGAGTAATTACAATAAAATGTGCTGCTTATACCCAAGTGCTTCTTTTTTAAGTTTGATCTCACTGTTGCACCACTAAGCACAAATTATAATATTGTCAACGCTTCTCAAGAGCTTACAATTTTAGTATGCTCAAAAAGACAGAGTAGGAAGGTAAGGCTTTCTCTTAAATTTGGTTTTTTGCACTTTGAATCTCTTGTATACTCTTCTTGGCGTCGTGTTGATCTCCTTTAACACTCCGCAGCATCCAATCTTCTCATTGTACAATCTTCACGAGGATCAATCTCCAAGTAGATCATCAAACAATTATCTGGTAGATCAATGTAGTAGTTGGAGTCAATCAATCTTGAGTTCCCATAGATTTGGTCGCCCATACAAGCATATTTTTGGTTTCCAAAAACTAAGTAGCTTGTCTATGAGTATATTGTCTTTGGAATGCTTGTTAATCAACCCAGACATCGCGCATAATTGGTATTTTCCGTGTAGATCTTCTTAATTCAGGTGGATGAGGCTTCGAGTGGAAACTTCCTCCTTAATTTCAGGTACGTCTTCGTTTTCACGGCAAAAGAACGCTTCAAGTGCCATAACTTGGCATAAAGGGACACTTAAGTGCCATAACACTTAAGTGCCACATTCGAAGAAAAACGGATCACTTAAGTGCCACTCCGGCCAAAGTCCGGCCAAAAGGCTGACGTGGTTTTTCTGCGAGCGAGCCCAAAACGACGCCATTTTGCATGCGACGTGGCCAAATAATGCAAAAAAAACGTCGTTTTGGGTTGACGTGGTAAAAAAAAAATAAAAAATAATTAAATTAAATTTAAAATTAAATTTATTTAAAATATTTAAAAATAATAATTTTTATTTTTTTTTTTTTAAAAAAAAAAAAAAGGAAAGGTGGGGAGGCGGGCGGGGATTGGCCCTCGGCTGCCCGCCCCCCGCCGCCCGGGAAGGGCCGGCGACGGCGGGGAGGGGTCGGCCGGGGTCGCCGGGCCCCGGCCGAGGACCGGCGACCCGGCCGACCGGCGGCGAGGGCTCGCGAGCCCTCGCCCCCCGGGGGCGAGGCGCGACCCTCGCCAGATCGGCCAATGGCGAGGGCTCGCGGCCCTCTCCCCGGATCCGGGCGAGGGCTCGCGAGCCCTCGCCGCCGGTCGGCGGGGTCGGCCGGCCGGCCGGCCGGCCGGCCGGGGCCCGGCGACCCCGGCCGACCCTCCCCGTCGTCGCCGACCCTTCCCGGCGGTGGCGGGCGGCGGCGGCGGGGCGAGGGCTAATCCCTCGCCCGCCTCCCCACCTTTTTTTTTTTTAATTAAAAATTATTATTTTTAAATATTTCAAATAAATTTAATTTTAAATTTAATTTAATTATTTTTTACATATTTTTTTTACCATGTCAACTCAAAACAACGCCGTTTTTGTATTATTTGGCCACATCGCATGCAAAAACGGCGTCGTTTAGAGCTCGCTTTGCCGGAAAAAAGCCACGTCAGCCTTTTGGCCGGATTGGTACTCAAGTGATCCATTTTACTCCGATTTTGGTACTTAAGTATATCTTTTGTAAGTTATGGCACTTAAGTGTCCCCTTCTGCCAAGTTATGGCACTTGAGGGGTTCGCATGTCCACTTTCTTCTATATTAGGAAGCTATACTAGATGACTAGCTATCATATAATAAGAAGAAATAATTCGTCTTGAGATATTATCCTCAAATTTTGTGATAAGGTTGTTTAAGGTAGTGTAGTTGCTCCACTTATATCAGCAATCCTCTGTTATATCCAGCTTCTAGGTGATATTAGACTTATGCTTATATCAAGCTTTTGGTGAAATCGATTTTGGTTACGTCATACTTCCCTATTATATCCAAGTGCTTCTCACTGTCACTTCAAGTACAATGGTGATGTAGATTCTTATTCACCATGAAGGTAGTGCTGAAGACCAAGGGGCGCGATCATTGGAAGAACTACAAGCTCACTTGCCCATTTTCTTTTATGATTATGAGCCGCAAGTTGTTGGAACTTGAATTGTTTTGAACTAGAGGTGATTGATTTCCGATCTGATCCTCCTTAGGAACTAGGAACCGAACCAGAAGGACCGGTTCCCAATTTTTGAAACCGAGGACCGGATCAGTTCGGTCCAGTAGAACCGACTACTTAGCAAAAATTTTAAAAAAAAAAATACTAGAGTCGTTATTATTTTAGGGTTTATTACTATTTTCAAAAAATTAAATATTTAAAAAAAAAAGAGTTAGTCGGTTTTCCCCTCGGAATTGGAAAATGGACTGAAAATCACCGATTCCATTTTTATGGAATCGGGAACTGGACCGATACTCTCAAAAATTGAACCAAACCGGCCGGCACGATCTGGCCCGATCTGGCCCAAGCGGCTCTCAGTTCGGTCGGTCCGATATGGCCAAACACAAGCAGCAGTGATAGGAAGGCTGACAGGAGGCTTTTTCTTGCTAAGTATTAACGCAACGTGAAACGGGGAGGAAAGAAAAAAGGAGAAGTTTCCTTCCATTAACGACAATACATTACACAGACCGAATTGTATATCGCAGAAACTTGGTAGCCACTAGTGCGAGTCAAATGGAAGTGGTAATTTTCTGATTTGCTAGAGATATTAGTAAATTTCGTCGATAACTTACGTATGTATTACTACATAAACAGGTCACCAGTCACCTCATTTTTACTGATGCTGTTATGAATTACACTAAAGTAGTTGTTCGTTGCTAAACGCGAACGATCAATCTGTAAGTTCTTGCATGGATCGTCAAGATTGTGCTATAAGATCAGCCCCAAAAGCGTCGTTTTGCTTTTCCCCGCCATCAGATTTTGAAATCGATCCAAACAGTTATTTGCTGCTCAAGTTCTGAGATGAGAATCGAACCTCCGCCCTGGCTAAGTAGCGGTTCAAAACTGGTGTCGAGTTGCTACCACCCAAACGAAAGAGATGGCTTTAAATTAAATGAATTTCAACTCAATCATTGAACTTGTCCTATTTATCTGGAACATAAGTCGCAATCAATCTTCTATTTATTTCCAATATAGGGTAGCAGGTTTGGTACGGTTCAATTTTGAAAGAGAAACAAATCCATAAATTAATCGCGGCCACGACTACTGCAGATTTTAGAATCATGAGAAGCAATCATTCACGTGATCCAACTGAGAACGTGCAGCGAAAGTGACGTGGAAATGGACAGGATTTTACAATTAAATTAACATGAAATTATTAGAGAAATAAATGAGAAATTTTCATTAAAGTAAAGCCCACCATTTGCCTCCAACAGGAAAGGAAACCCAACAGAAGCAAAACCCTTACCTTTATTTCATTTCCTTTTCTCTAATCACTTTAGGTGTGTATGATAATCATTATGTTTCTCTATTTTTTATTTTTCTATTCCTAAAAACAGGTTTAAAACATAAATCCGTTTAATTAAATAATTTTATTTTTCTATTTATAAAATAAATTTTTACTCTAAAAATAAGTTTGGTGTAGAAATCTTTTTTATTTCTAGAATAAAAGTAAGAAATAAAAACTTTTATTATCGCTCACTATCATTACCGCCCGTCAGCCGCCACCAATCCCCACCGCTCGCCGTCGGTCACTCGCCGATCACCCACTTGTCGAATGTCTCCCGTTGCCACTCGAGAGCAAGGAATTTTGTGTTTCTATCAAACAGATTTATATTTTATGAACGGAAATTTTATATCATTATTAAACATGTATTTTTGCTTAAAAATTCATTGGTAGAATAAAAATAGAAAAATTAATTTTTGATACAAAAGAATTATCATTCACACCTGAAGACTCACACGTTACGTGTAGGCAAGTCCACGGAAGATTTGAATGTACATATATATAAATATAAGTTAGTCTCTCTATATATGTCATTCAAAATAGAATTTATTTAAATCTTTTTCTCATGCAATCGGGTCGAGTTCCTATTTAAATTTGAGATATAATTTAATAGGAAAAACTTAAAAAACTAATAAGTGGAACGTGCAGTAATCTTATGTCCTTGAACCAGAAACTTTCTGGTGAGTCTCCGCCATTGTTTCACACACCCGAAAGTCCATTGGTTTGATTCTTTTATATGCATAGAAGTTCTTGTCACTTCCATTCCTTGCAATTCTTGCTCATCAGAAATAAAGAGACATGGAGAGAGAGAGCACAGAAGAAGATGGGCTCTCAACAAGCTCTCTGCTTCTCAAAGAAGAAGTCTCTAATTGTGGCAATCACGGCGACTCCGCATCTTCCAGTGATTCTTCTGTCACGGCTCTTCTCGTTTTTAGCACACTGGTCGCTGTTTGCGGGTCTCTTGGAAATGGCTGCGCTGTAAGTATTGGTGCTGCACCAACCACGCTATGCATTCCAAAGCAATTTATGAGCCATCCACTTTGTCTTTATGGAGTCTTTGTTTTCTCTCTGATGTTTCTTCTGTTCATCGTCACCAAGATGCTTTCTGTTGGACTAGAGTATAGAGACAGGTCATACTCACCAGTTCTTTCCAATTCATGAATATCTAGTAGCCTCAAGAAGATACAGTTAACTTGGTTAGCAGGTTCTGCATCATATGGCCTGTCCCTGAAAAAATAGCATCCGCAGGAATTACTAATAGGTATTTTGTGTTCTTGTAATAACCTGTTGGCATAAGACTGGGACTGTTACAACCACTGGGGAAGTGATCAAGTATTCGAGCTCCGTTGCATTATCAGGAGAAAAGGGAAAGAGAGAAAAGAAAGCATGAAATTAGGAGCCAGTGTTTGGGCTGACCATATTGTGCTGCCTCTATTGAGGCTGTTTTTCCTCACGAGGTTACTCAGTCACTAAGGCACCTTGACAATGGCGAGCAATTTACTGCGCAGGTGGGTTATTCTTCACCAGCTATGTCGGGCATAAAGGAAGATCTGGGACTTTCTGTAGCGGCGGTTAGTCTACCTTACTCCTCACAAATGAAGAATCTGTCAAATGGGTCTGACGTATTCAGCTAATTGCTGGAATAGGATTAGGATGGGATGATTGCTGCACAGTTTTAATTGATTTAACTATCATCTAAACTCTAATCTTCCAATTATAATCCTGATTTTCTACATACATTGTTCCTTAACATATAATATAGCATTTAACCCTTATCTTAATTGATAAGCGCTAAAAACATCTTGTATTAGGGACTGCTGACAGATAAGTGGTCAGTTACGGTTCAGGTTCTCTGTATCAATCATTCCCCTATTATGCTGCAGTATTCACTTTTTGGTTCGATGCTGACAATTGGAGGACTAACAGCATCTTTACTGAATGGAACTATTACAGATATTATTGGTCGAAAGCGTGTAAGTACTTCACGAGCTATAGACTTTCTAAAATTTCACGATTGCGTAGGACCAAATTGCTCTTGTTGTATCTGGTGATGCAGACACTGTGGCTCTCTCAAATACTTTGCACAGCTGGATGGCTTTCTATAGCACTTACCAAGGTTCCTTCCCTTTCTCTCGCCTCTTCAAGTTCTCCTCATAAGTGGCCAGCACATGCGAAATTTGAACTTAGCGAATGGAATAGGAAATACTCTAAAGAGAATTTACAGGAAGTACACTATCAGTGCCATAAGTTGTGTACGGCGCTCACTTTGGTGTCAAAAGTTTCCGTCGGATCACTTAAGTGCCAAATCAAAGAAAAAACAATCGATTTGGTACCACCGGCGAGAAATTCTGGCTAGATTAATTACGTGACTTTTATATTTAAAAAAAAAAAAAGTTCCGGTTGCTTTAAAACGACATCGTTTCTAGTCCTCCTTAAGAAAACGACGTTGTTTTGCCATCCTACGTGGATGGCCTCATAAAAACGACGTCGTTTAACTCATTTGGGGATTTTTTTTTTTATTTGGGGATTGAAATTAGGGTATTTCCGACCTAGCTCGCTCAGCCGTTGTCGCTTGGCCTCCGCCGTCGCTGGGCCGCCGTCGCTCGCTCGGCCGTTGTCACTCGGCCTCCGCTGTCACTGGGCCGCCGTTGCTCGCTCAGTCGTCGTCGCTTGCTCAGCCGCCGTTGCTTGGCGCTGTTCAGACGCCCGAACAAGAGGGAGCACCAGCCCCGGTCACCGAAGCCTAGGTACTGGAAGACGCAAGCCAGGCACTCGTCGGGGAGATCGGAGATGGAGAGGGAGACATTAATGGCGGCGTGCTCGTCGGCGGTCTCCCTGAGCACCAGCCAGATCACGGCCTTCGACTTGGTCGCCAAGTGGCCGTCGTCGAGGTTGGGGTCGGGGTCGAGGTCGGAGCCGCGGCTGCCGAGTGGCCATCGTTGAGGTCGGGGTTGGGGTCGGAGCCATGGCCACCAAGTGGCCATCGTCGAGGTTAGGGTCGGGGTCGGAGCTGCGGCCGCCGAGTGGCCATCGTCGGGGTCGGGGTCAGAGCCGCGGCCGTCGAGCGCGAGGGCCGTCAAGGACGGCGACTGGCCGGAGATTTAGAGTTTTGAATCGAGGGAGACACCAAACAGCGTCGTTTTGGTATTTGGATGCTGACTGTACTCTCCGACGAGCCACATCAGCTTCAAAAATTAATAAAAAAGTGTTACGTCAGATTTCCGGCCAACCAGATTGGAGTTGGTACTAAAATGATCGTTTTTCAAACTTTTTGGCACTTAAGTGATCCGACAGAAACTTTTGGCACCAAAGTGAGCGCTGTACACAACTTATGGCACTGATAGTGTACTTATCCCGAGAATTTACTGGTAACTTCCAGTTCGGTGTGGTCAGGGAAGATATTGATTTCCATCTGTTGTTCGTTTACATGATCGTGTTCTCATATTACTATGGAAGAATGTTTAAGTTGGCTAGACATATTACAAATTTTAAGTTTCTTGACATCACTTTCAATGGGTGCTTTTTTTTTTTTTTCAGTGGAAACATACTTATATAAATACTCCAAATGCAAAAGTACAAATCAAGGCGGACTTCTAGTCTGAGTCTCCGAGCATATTGCTCTTTGCTTATCCGATACAACCAAAGTTTCTCATTCAGAAAGAATACAATTGAAAGAAAATATATCGTAAGATGCCATTGATCCCATCTTTGCTAGCTTGTCTGCACACTGATTTGGTTCCCTGATTTCATGCTTAATCCTCACTTGCTGCAATTCACCTAACATGTCCCTGCATTCATTCAAAATTGAGTTCAAGTTATGGATGTCAACACTAGTATTTTGCGAGGCATATATCAGATGACTGGCATCAGATTCAATCTCTAGACATATTATATTTGAATCTAAAGCAATAGTTTCTCCCCCTTGATAGCCCACACTTCCACAGCAAATGCAGAAGTCTTCCCCAAACAATGGGTATAATAACCCTTCACCCATTCTCCTTGATCTTCTGTTATTATGCCCCCAATTCCAGCAACTCCTGTACTCTCCACCACAACTCCATCAAAATTCAATTTGAGTCAGCTTCTGAAATTTCCCATTCTGATCCTGATCTGGACTTCTTTCAGCATTGTTTAATCTTTGTAAATGCAGCAGATGTTCCCTGCTTTATCTAAACAAAAAGATGCCAAGTTAGTTAGTTTAGAATAGTGATTGAAAAGGCAACAGCATTCCTTATGCAAAGAACCCACAACTATTATGAGAAAGCACAACAACAGATCCTAGGCCTAAGGTACCAAGTTTTAGTTGTCACATCCCTAATCCACTCCCTTAAGGATTTTTGTAGCTTCCAACCATAGAAGGAGGAAGTCCAATGTCATCCCAAAGTTTCTGAGTAAAAATGGAAAATCTCTTAGCAAATGAATTATAGTCTTGCCTTGAGTATCACATAAGGGACACACTCGTCATTCATGCCTCTGTGAACAAGCAGATGCCTTGTGGCAGTACTGTTATGAAGAAGCAACCAAATAATTTGATTCTAGAGGTCACATCACATTTCCACACCCAATTCTAGTTCTCCCCTTTACCATCTCGTGGGTCCAAATCCTCCGCAGTCTGGTAGGCAGAACGCAAGCAGCACTACTTGCTAGTCTTGGAGAAGTTCCATCAGAATTTAACTGGCTGCAATATTTTTCATTATCTCTTAACCGTACACTTGCAGAATGCTTGGTGGCTGGATGCTGGAAGAGCATTAATAGGATTTGGCATTGGAATCACATGCTATGCGGTAATATGCACTTTGGACTTTCTGGTACACTTATGGGAACCACGATGATCATCACCTCTCTTCTTCCATCAGGTACATGTATACATTGCAGAAATAACACCGAAAAATGTTCGGGGAGCATTTGCTTCATTCAATTCGGTAAGAATAAAATTGGAACATTATGATCTTGCTTTATGTTGCAAATACATCACCTTTTGGTCTATTCTTCTTGAGTTGCAGTTCGTGCTAGCCTGTGGCTTTTCAATGACATACTTTGTTGGAACTATTGTTTCCTGGCGCACCTTGGCTTTGATTGGTAATGTCTGGGACTCTCTATTTACAGTTATTCCTGAAAAAAAGAGTTGAGAAAATAAAAGAAAAGGTCGACTCTTGCATTTTATTTTTCAGGCGGAATTCCTGGCGTAATACAAATTTTCAGTTTATACTTCATACCAGAGTCTCCTAGATGGTTGGTAAGTTCCTTCAGGATTTTCCATTAGTTGTGTACAAGTGACAATTTGATATGTGAGAAAATTAAATTTAAAGTTGTACTACTAAGCTTCGAAGAACTATGCAATCTTATGTGAATGATTTTACAGGCAAAAGTGGGTCGAAAACAGGAGTTTGAAGCTGCCTTACAGAGACTCAGAGGCAAAAGCACTGATATTTCCCAGGAAGCGGCCGACATCAGAGTAAAATTCTCATTCCCTTCACAATTATCTAAGGAAAAGCTGATTTTTTCCCCTCAAAGACCGATGAATACTAGGACTTCACATTCTCAGCTTCTATGAATCCCACAGGTCTACACAGAAACCTTTGAAAGGCAATCTCACTCAAGATTTCTAGATGTGTTTCAACAAAGATATGCTCATGCACTCACAGTGAGCTTCTCTTCAACTACATATAAACATTTATGCACACATCTATATGCCATGCTGTCTAGTGAGGACTTCATTTTCGAATCATTCTAATCTTAGATAGGACTTGGACTGATGCTGCTTCAGCAGTTTGGTGGAGATAGCGCTTTCTCCTACTATGCAAGCACCATTTTTGAATCAGCTGGTAAAATAAAATGCTTCTCTACTACTTCAGGAAGTGTGAGGAAATAATTACGACAAAATTTTCTCCATGACAGATTTTTCAACTAGCATTGGCATCAGGAGCGTGGCTATTGTCACGGTAAGCCGTTTTTCCGTCTTCAGGAGAGTTTTTTAGATACTCAATTATGGAATATTGTCATGAAATTTGACTTCTGCATGTTGCTTTTACAAATAGTTTGACATGATTTGTAGATGCCAGCACTTGCAATTACTGTGTTCTTGACTGATAAAGCTGGACGGCGACCGCTTTTGATGGTTAGGAAAAGAAACTCGTTCTCTTTTGATTCCTAAAAGAATCAGTCATCAGAAAGCTGAAATTGAGCTTGAGCTTGAGGTTGTTCTCGATTTGCAGGTTTCTTCTGCTGGAATGTGCTTAAGCTGTTTAATCCTAGGATTTTCATTTTACATGCAGGTTAGCTATACTATAACTAAATCAACCACTAGCACACTTGGGGTTCTTTAAGAATTTGACCTGCTTTTTGTTCTTTCATGTCCTTGCCCCTTGTCTACAGGATCTGCACAATTTCAAGGATGTCACTCCAATTTTGGTTTTCCTAGCTATATTGGTAAATCATTATACCAGAGCTGAGCGAAGCTAGTCTATAACTGTGTGGTGAGTTTTGCTGAAGTTGCTGATAGACTAGTAATGCAATCAGGCATATTTTATATCTCTGTCAGTCGGCATGCAAGGACTGCCATGGCTTCTAATGTCTGAGGTGCGAATCCATAATAACTTTTATTGAATTTTATGATGACTAAGACTAAAATCAAAGGCCAGTGATTGCTGTGATTCCACCTTACGTAGATATTCCCAGTAAATGTAAGAGGGAGAGCAGGAAGCGTGGTGATCTTCACCCACTGGTCCTGTTCCTGGATTGTGACCTACAGTTTCAACTTCATGTTTGAATGGAGCGCACCCGGTATGCTTGCTGTCTCCATTGACTTCCTTTACGCAGTATGATCTCAGTATTTTGGAGCTTAAGCGCATGTGACTGTGCGCTTGGATATACTTGGAGCATTATCCAATAGTCATTTTTTTTGCATCTTGGCTGTGCTTTTTCCAGGAACATTTTTCATATTCGCTGGCATTTGTGGTTTAGCGATCCTGTTTACCGTGAAGTTAGTGCCGGAGACCAAAGGGCGAGCCCTGGAAGAACTGCAAGCATCGCTTGCTCATTTTTCTGCGGTGACTTAAATTCACGCATCTTCTATTAGTATTATGCCTGCTGGGATGTCAAAAGACCATCGTGGGATCAACATTTTGTTCCTGATCGTTGCAAAGAGTGAGCTGCAACGTGGAGTGGAAGAGCAAAAGCATTGTGAATTCTTGTCCTTTTGCTGGGTGATGATTTTTACAAGACCTAGTCAAGTTCTTATGTTTATTTACCGGTCAGATGGTGCCGGCCAACTTTGACTGATCTGGACAAGTCGACCTTCAAAGGCGGTCCGAACCACGCACTCTCCCACATCGGTCTAGTGCATTCAGGATTTTACTCATAAAGTACGCTCCCTCACAATAAGGCTTAAACCCAAGATCTCAAAAGAGAAGTGGAATTTGTTATCATCTAAATCAACACCTTACTGATTTAGTCAGTAGAGTTTTGTAGAGTACCTGTCCTTATGCGTTCTTTTACCACAAACCAAAGTTCTTAAACTCTCTGTCACACTCCAGTTCGTACTAGACTCGAGGGAATCATAAAGCTGCCCTTCAATAAATAAAGGAGGAAGCCATAAAGAATTCAACTTAATCGTATAAAAATAAAAGTAAATCTTATCACAAAATTATAGTTGATGTGAATACCAAAGCATCATAAATATCATGCGGCATTTTCAGGACAAAGACATCACAGGTGCCAAAATTTTCGTACCACACTCACTTGAATTACATAACTTTTAATCGATCATTTGAGTACCAAAACTTTTTAAAACATTTACACAAGTGCTGGAAATCGGACATGGCATGGTGCTAGTGGTCAACATTTTCAAGAATTTTTTACATTCAAGTAATTGATTGAAAAATTATATGACACTCAATTAATTGAAAAAAATAATTATGGTACTCAAGTGAGCGCAGAAAAAAAGTAAAGGCAATCATTTGAGTAACGTTATAGCACTTAAGTAATAAAAAAAAAGTTAAGATATTCAAGTGAGCATTATACAAAGATTATGACACTAATAGTGTCCATTTTCCTAGCAATCTCCATTCTCATGGTAATACCAATTCAATTCTGACATCGTGATTGAAGATTAATTGAGTAGCCACATTTCTCACCAAATAAACTTAAAAAGATCGAAAATGGAATAGAGGCAACAATACCATATCTTTTGTGTAATTTCTCAAAAGTCTGTAATCCATGCCAAATCAAACCTGTTTGGAAAACTTCTACTATTGACTTTTACCTTTCAATTTTCCTTCCAAAATTTGTGAAAGAAGCAAAATTATTTAAATTTCAAGAAATTATGGAAAACATTGTATATTCTTTTAATTATTTGACGATATTTGTATGTCATGCACTTCGTTACTCATTAGTATAAAATTACTCAAAAATAGTAAAAATCACACGATTAGTACGTTCATGATCATGTGGTCTAGGTGGACAATGTCCTATAAAAGAATTCGTCGGCGCTGACATCAAAGCAGACATAGAAAACGACAAACTGCTTGCACGACAGGCTTGCCACCTCGCAATTGCCTTGAGTCACTTGGCCCGGTTTCGCAGGTTGTCCTCACTCTTTTGTCCGTGTCTTCATTACTCCGCTCCACATACTCTCTCTCTTCTCCGAGAGATTTCAGTGGCCACCCTCGCCTTCAGTCTCATCACTCCAGTTCTTGGTCTTTCCAGAAAGGAAGAACAGAATGAACAGAGAGAGTTCAGAGTCAAAAGCAGCAGAGCCATCAAGAACTCCTCTGCTTGTGAAGAGAACCATCATCTGTCCTGATGACGGGGATGGTGGATCTTCCTCTTCATCTTCTTCTTCAGCCACGCCTGTTCTTGTTCTCACCACTTTGGTCGCTGTCTGCGGTTCATATGTGTTCGGTTCTGCCGTGAGTATTTGCAAAAACAATCTTTTTATTACCTGGGTCTGACTTGTTTAGTTTGAGTTCTTGATCATGTGGATGCCTTCTCGGGTTTATATCATTGCCAGCTCTTCGTTCAGATTTTGTTGTACCATGTGTATTCCAAATATGGTTTTGGCGGTTTATATAATAAAAGTTGTTTACCACACGATGGTTTTGATTGATATGGCTTTATCATAGAATTTTTGTGATGTAAGTCAAAGTCGTGTTGCATTTTGCTTAAGCTTTACATGTTGATTCAAGGGAGAAAAGGATAGTCTTGCACGATCCACGAGAGGGATCTGTCTATGTTACTGGCAAACTGACATGAGGAAGGACTATTCAGAGATTTGACAATTCGAATTACTCTTACATAATTTTTTATTCACTAGGATTTGGGAGAACTTGGAGACACTGTTTGAGTGTGATTCACAATTAGATCACTTGGTTCACAAGAACTGATGCTTTTGATTCTGATTGAAGGTGGGATACTCATCACCTGCTCAGTCTGGAATCATGGATGATTTGGGCCTCACTTCTGCAGAGGTAGTAGGACGTTGCAGCGCGCTGTTCATCACTTGTCTTTGTTCTTCTTCTAGCAAAGCAATTGCCATTCATTTTACTATTATATCACGTGCAAATAAATGCACATCTAATGGTTGGATACCTGCCTTGCATTATGTTATTGTTCATGCCCCACATTTTACAATTTGGCCTATCTACGCCATGGTGGTCACCTAGCATATAAATTTCATCATTAGGTAGACAACTCAGAAGGTCGGAGGAATCGAAATTGATTTATGTGGGAAAATGCTTTTCAACTTAATTAACAAAATTGTGATAGGAGAAAATATGTTTCGGTTCAAAGATTTGGTGTCTGCAATCTGCATTGTCTTCTGAATATATATTTCTCTCTGGCCGTCACTCTGCAGTACTCACTTTTTGGCTCAATATTGACAATTGGTGCTATGATGGGAGCAGCAATCAGCGGGAGAATCGCAGATTACATAGGTCGAAGAGGTGTAAGTAGCTCCCCTGTCCCATATGGTTTCGTCGTATGACATCGTCTTTTTCTGCGAAATATCAGTTTCCCTCAACTTCTTAGTTTTGGTGAAGCAGACAATGGGACTTTCAGAGATATTATGCATAACAGGTTGGATAGCTATAGCATTATCGAAGGTTCGTTCATTTCCATTTCAAGTATACTCAGATTCACTTACTTTTGAGCTCTCTATCTTTGAAATTTACCTCACCTAATCAGCTTTTATGCAAAAAGCACATCAGTTGGCGTGCAAATTGTACATGTTGCACATTTGAACCTTTTTTTTGTTAAAATTTTGTGGATGTGCTTTGCTTATCATAAGTTCAAATGCCTGCACCGAGAAAATGAAGTTTGTGGGTGCGTACCATTTTTCATTTTTGAATTTGCTTCATGATAATTAGGGAACCTACTGATGTTTTAATGCCAATTACTAAGTAGAGATGCATCTCCCATGCCAAAAATCATCTTAAAAAAGCAAGTGCATTTTCGTTTTTCTTATGACTTCATACTAATTTGCTCAATTATTCTTGAAAGATTTCTTTGTGGCTTGATGTTGGGAGGTGGCTGGTAGGATGTGGAATGGGGCTCCTCTCATACGTGGTAACTGTTGTTGAAAGTTAAAATTCATCAGAACTTCCTTTCTTATTGTAATTGTTAATCTCTCTCACTTGATTAAACAGGTCCCCGTATATATAGCAGAAATTACACCGAAAGACCTTCGTGGAGGATTTACAACAGTACATCAGGTAATGCAAAATCACTCATAATTATAACTACATCTTTTCACTCTTATCGCTCCTGTACCTAACTCATCCGTGACCATCTCAATTTCAACAGTTAATGATCTGTTGTGGTGTGTCAATGACTTACCTTATCGGAGCATTCGTTTCTTGGCGAGCATTGGCTCTCATAGGTGAGTTTGTAACTTGGTGATGCTGTATTAATCTCATCCGAATAGTGTTACAATTTGCTATTGATTTCATTTCAGGCATTATTCCATGTCTTGTACAGGTCAGCGGTCTGGCTTTCATTCCGGAATCTCCTCGATGGCTGGTGAGTCGTTCTGAAAGATTTTCTCTTCAATGGCCTTCTTTCTAGAAGACCCACACAAAAAAAAATGAACTTTTCGCATTTGTCAATGATTAAGGAGATGAATTCAACACCGCAATTAAAGTGTCCCAAAAAAATCAAAATTTAACACATTGATGTTGTTCAGGCAAAGACAGGTCGGAGTAAAGAGTGTGAAGCTGCCTTGCTTCGCTTGAGGGGGAAGAATGCTGATATCTCTCAGGAAGCAGCTGAGATTTGGGTAGCTCTTTTACTTTCTTTTTAAACAGCTCTCTGGCATGGAATCCCTATACATTTTTCCTTGCAGGTAATAGATGCTGATGTGGGTTGTACTATTTTGCAGGAATACACAGAAACCCTTCAACGGCTTTCAGAAGCCAGGATATTAGATTTGTGTCAGAGGAAATATGCCTACTCGCTTATTGTCGGTATTCTACGTTAGTTTAAACCTTGCAGCTCCACTATTTTTAGAGGGACGAGTGTGAAAATTGATAATAACTTTGAGATGTAGGTTGGAGTAGGGTTAATGGTACTGCAGCAATTTGGAGGGGTGAATGGAATTGCTTTCTATGCTAGCTTCATATTCATATCAGCTGGTACATCTGATTTTTTATTTTGTAAAGCTATCTTTGATTTGACAAACTAAAGCAAGAAATGGATTTGTTCATTCACCGATTATGGTCCATTGATAGGCTTCTCTGGTAGTGTCGGGACTATAGCGATGGTTGTCGTTCAGGTTCCTCCCTCTTGCTTCTCTCAGTCCTGTTTTGGCCGTTGACTCGGCAATTTCTTTTCCTTTTAGAGGGTGGAGATTAATTTCACATGTGCAGATTCCAATGACGGCATTGGGTGTGCTCTTGATGGATAAATCTGGCCGAAGGCCACTTTTGTTGGTAAGCACTGAAGTGCCTTTTGCTCTACCATTTCGTCAAGTTGAAGTGTTGATGCTGAGGTTGACCAACTTTGACAGGTTTCGGCAGCAGGAACATGCCTCGGTTGCTTGATGACAGGATTCTCATTCTACTTCCAGGTATTCTTTTCAGGGATGAGCATCATATTCTCTGGGATTCAGCTTTTTATCAATCCATGTGCATTTTGGCTCATGAATTTAATCTGTCTTTATGTTAGGACCTTCAAGTGTGGACGGCTTTCACTCCGATCCTGGCTCTTGTCGGCGTGCTGGTACTGCAGATTAACTATGCTTGATATATTTATCACAAAGAGTGCTAACATTTGAATATTACTTGTGAAATTGGATACTTTAGATTTACCTGAGTCTTGTAGCAAATTGTATGTTTCAAGTTACATCCAGCACAGATTTCGGTTGTGAAACAACAGAGTAATTACGGCTTTGACTTCCCAACAGGTTTATACAGGATCTTTCTCTCTAGGCATGGGAGGAATTCCGTGGGTTATAATGTCGGAGGTAGCTTCGTTTTCTAACATCTGCATCAAGTTGTTACTACCGGGAAATGAAAAAGAACAGCGAAAAGTAATATCTTGACTGAGAAATGTCTTTTGCTGTTAGATATTTCCGATAAACATGAAAGGTTCGGCTGGTAGCCTCGTGACGGTGGTGAGCTGGTTAGGTTCTTGGATTATCTCATATGCCTTCAACTTCATGATGGATTGGAGTTCAGCGGGTAAACTTTTCTCTCTCTCTCTCTCTCTCTCTCTCTCTCTCTCACACACACACACATTGCTCAACTTTTGACAATAGATATTCTATGCTCCAATCTTGGAGAGACACTGCCTTGTCCAATGATCTTGGTTTAGATTTTCCAAGGTATTTTTCTAGCTCATGAAGAATAATCTTGCGTTCGCTTCTTCATCATGTTGTAGAATGATGTGCTGCATCAAAATGTTCAACACTTCACAACCCATGAAGCGTAAAGTAATTATCTCTAAAGAGAAGTAAATAAGAAAATGAGTCAGTCTGCAACTTTGCTGTACAAAACAACTTCTTTTATGCGCATTGTACACGCACATCATCTCTCATGCTTGTACACATTATATCTACAACAAATGTTCACTGACCTGTCTTCTTTTATTTCAGGAACGTTCTTCATATTCTCGAGCATATGCGGATTCACTGTTCTATTTGTAGCAAAGTTGGTGCCGGAAACTAAAGGGCGTACACTGGAAGAAATACAGGCTACCATGAATCCATTTTAAGTAGGAAAGTAACGCCGGAATTTCTCTTGCAGATGCGTCGCCAATTATGCAGTACCACAAGAGGAGAAAGTACATTCGGCACGATCTTGTTTCCATGGTTATCATGTAGGAGGTCGATGAGACGATGTGACGGTGGAACTGTCAACTTGGTCTCGACATCTAATAATCAGAGTCCATTTCGCTTGAGTACATTCGAAAATGGCTCTTTAGCTTACGTTAACCACTTTCGGTGACAAGACCCCAAAAACCATGTCGGCTATGGCTATGACCCGAAGATCACACCGCCTGTGATTACCTGGAAACCACGTCGACCATGATTAAGCCCCAAAATAAGAATCAAACTACGCACGCATAGTATACATATCTCATAAAATCACCTCGCGTGGATTGACGGCAAGCATAAATCAAATAACGCAACTCCTCAATGCTAACACATAAATATCATCATGATGAAATATTTCATATGCATATCCTTATAATACATTTCCACAATGCTCATATTATTGAGAATATCCAATGCCGGATATGCATGCCCCCAAGTTAAGACAGAAAGTTTGTAAGGCCGGTCCTCCCAAACCGGCTGTCGGGTTCGCGTCCCGTCAAAGCCTCAAATTTGCGTTTGGCGATCAGGATAAAATTTGGGATATGATATAATTTATCCTATCATACATTTGGTGCTTACTTTGGATATGATAAAGTCGGATATAATGGAGATATAGGCCGGAAAAAATTATCCCATGGGAGAAGTGGAATAAATGTGTTTAGGATTTCTAATGTCCATAATAGAAAAGTTATTTTTCTTGAATAACAAATTTATTAAATTAACAAAATTAAAATTATATTTCAATATAAATAATATTTGAATTCTAATTTAAGAAATTAAAAATTAAAAATTAAATTAAATTTTTTAATTTAATCTTATTTTAATTTATATATTCAATTCTAATTCTATCTTATAATAAAATTCAATCTATAAATTATATATTTATATTTATTATATATATTTTAGGTTTTTTTTTTTTATATTTTAGGTATGTTAATATAGTTTACTATTTGATAAAATTTTATTAAATAATGATGAAAGGGGAAAAAATAAAATAATTTTAAAAAGAGGAAAAATAAAAATAAAAATAAAAATAAAAATAAATTAAGGAATAGTGTCACGGAGATTTTCACCATCTCCGTTTATATACTTTTAGGTTCATTTACAATAATATGCCGTTTATATTAAAAAAAAATGTATATGATATGATGTGAATATATCTGATTTTAATACTGCAATTCACCAAACAGTAGATAGGATATAGAAAAATCCTAGGATTTCATATCATATTCTATCCAGTTCTATCATGGTTAAAAATTCGGACGACCAAATGTAGCCCAAGTGTTTAGTCAGCCAGGAGAGCGCTTTCGAGTGCCCCGCTCCGGCAAGCAAGCGCTTGGAGTTTGCTGCCACGGAAATGATGGAGACTTACGAGAATAGACGAATGTTACATGGACCAGCGACGGAGTTCTCCGGTCGCGGGCGAGCGTTTGGAAGCAGCCCCATCCCCTTCTCCGATCTTCCTCTTCCGTCTTGTGGTTTCTCTCTCTCCCAATTGACTTTGAACACTTAAAAGAGCAAGCAAGTCCTCACAACAACCTACGATATTAACGGCACAACCTTAAATTTCACTTCTCTCAGCCTTTTGTTTTCATTATGTATTTAAGAAAATGTCGAGCTGTTGCACTCGCAAAAGATAGGAAATTTTCTATGATCGAGAAAATTAGGCCAAAAATCCTTACGATTTTGTGTGAAATGCAATTGAGCCTTAGAAACGTTTGAAAGGTGAAAATCAAGACTTAAAATGCATTGAAACTTACACAATAAAGTCATAATTTCGCTAGCGTAGCGTCCACTTGTCAGTATTCGGACTATTTGGATTTCTTACAAAATTAAGTATCATTTGGACCATACTTATATTGATAAACAAGAAAAAAATTTCGATCATGGATTATATGGATGGATTGTGACTATCAATTGGAATTGAAACTCAAATGTGATTCAAAATCAATTGAAAATCCAATTTGAATTAAAAACCCTAAGCCAGGATCTTCGATTTCAATTTGAACCATGAAAGGCTAATCAAAGATTAATTAATCATTGGGATAAGTGTAGTAGAAGTCCCAAAACTTCTTACAAAAATATAATTGAGTTCTAAAATTTTCAAAAAGTACTATTAAGTTCTAAAACTTATCATGAAGTGCCATTGAATCCATAAATTTTCAAAAAGTGCAATCAAGTTCCAAAATTTGTCAAATTAGTCCAATTAAGTTCTTCTGTTGATTTCACTTTTTGAAAGTTTTAGAATTTAATTGCACTTACATGATAAATTTTCAGACTTCTAGTGCAATTATCTTAATCATTCATGTACCGAAAGTCAATAGAGTAACAAGATCCATGAATTTAATTTCAAATTCAAAATAATGTTTTAGTAGAGAAAGAACAAGAAACAAAGTGCTCCGTCAATGTTCGCCTCTTTGCTTGTGTGATTGATCAAACTTTCATTTTTTATTTTTTATTTTCATTTGTGTGATGTCGTGAATCACATGGGTTAATAGACCCCACAGAGTAGGTTGACCTGGATTGTTTAAGAATGAGGATGTCATGATTCAGACAATATGAAAAGACTCAAGCTGCTCCTCTAGGATCAATTATGTTTGCCATGGAAACTCAATTTGGCAAAGAGACGTAAAATTCTCACTTTTCACTACTTGTAATTGCATTTTGGGGAAAAAAGAAATTACTTCTGTCAAAAACACTTTCTGGTGACGTAATCTCCTATTTTTGGTGATCTCCTAGGCAACTGCTCTATTTAGGCTGGAGCTTCTAATGAGGTAATTCTCTACCAAGTAGAAGTTACCATAACTGGTGGCGTATCTCTACAATGCCAGCTGATTATTCATCGCCCACCGAGCTCAGCATAGTTGAGGATTACTCTCTATGGCAGCGTTGAGTCCTATTGAGCATACAATGTTACATGGCTACCATCTCATAATCTCTCAGTCCTATTGAGCATACAATGTTACGGTGAAATTCGCATGTGAGAGGAAGTACTAAAGTATCCCACCATGCTTGTTGTCTTAAGTTTTTGATTTCAAAATCTTTAAGAGTATCCCACCGTAGTATCTCTCGTCTCTAATTATTCTTCAAAATATTTTGGATAGGCAGCCCTAGCTGTTTGGTGTAGTTTCTATCGACCAGAAATGAGTGAATTGCCGCTGTAACCACGACAAATTTGAGCAACTATCGCATGATCACTCAAAAGAGCAAAAAACTAGGAAAGCGAACATAAAATAATGAGGAAGCTTTGGAGTGAAGAAACCTTCTCATGCAACAGAGTCCTTTACTTTGAACTCTCCATCTCTGCCTCTAACCCACCACCATCTCACTCAATCTCACACTCACTCACGACTCGTTCTTGCCGATTTTCATTCCTTGAGGACTCATCCCGAAGAGATTTTAAATGAAAGATTTGGGGAGAGAAAGGTTAGGAGAAGATGGATTGCCGGGTCCTCTGCTTGCCCAAGAAGCCTCTGCCCTTGGCAGTCATGGCAGCTCCTTCATGTCTTCAAGTGATCCTGCAGTCACGCCACTTGTCGTTTTTAGCACTCTCATCGCTGTTAGCGGCTCTTTCGTTACTGGGTGTGCTGTGAGTACTGTCTCAACTGTCAGATTCATCACCAAAAAACCAGCTCTATTTTCTTTTATTGATTCCTGATTCTCATTTTCTCCCACATCTGTATTAAATTGGAGGTGAGTTTTTAGCAATCAGGGTGCTTTTTCCGGTGTACCTGATGATTGCTAAGGAGGCAGTGTCATGATTTCTTTCAGGCTCTACTAAAATATTTTGTTTGGAAAAGATAGGAGGAAAGAAGCACATAACTTGGTCAAAGTTTTTCTATTCTCTTATATTATTGGTCAACATTGTGTTTTCAAGAAAAATCTGGGTTTTTATTTTACCCTTGGTGTTAGTGAGATGAAGCAACCAAGATCTGTCTGCAACTCTGGTCGAATATGTGTCTGCTACTATTTTTGGTGCCTAAAAGTTGGCAAATTATTTTCCAGAAGCACCTGTCTGTCATGTTCTTGATCACTTAGCTGATACCAAGATATAAGATGACCTGGATTATCTTAGAATGTAATAATTTGTTCCAACGATTACTCTGTAATATTTTCCTCTCACAGCCCGGGATAAAGGAGGAGAGGATGTGTCGAACAGTCCGATACTAGTTGCCGTGTCTTCATATAATAATATCAGCTTGAACCACAATAAAGCACATAGCTGGTTCAGGATCACTCAAGTAGCAGACACGAAACTCATTTATGCAAACAAGATGACAAATAATCTTTATGAATTACTTCAATCGCATTTGTGAGAAAGATGCCATTTGGAAACTGACCTCTGGCCTGCCTCTTTAGTATACATCCGTGGCGGAATTTTCTCATCAATTATACTTTTGCTCCATTTCTTGAGAAGATTAGTAGCTGCCAAGTAGAAGTTAACTTTAACTGACGGCATGTTTTTGCAATGTAGTGCGGTTATTCTTCACCAGCCGAGTCCGACATAATGGACGATTTAGGCCTCTCCACAGCAGCGGCAAGTCCTATCAAGCATCCATGCTATATTTCTAGGATTGTTCATCTATCAGCCGCTATACTAATTGGTTTCCATCAATATACTGTCAAATGAGATTTGTTGGAGTGAAACAAAACGCATGAGACTTACTAGACTAACTGAAAGTGACACCAAACGGAGAAATGGAAAGTGGAACCCATCTCGTATTCATATTCTTCCCCTTTTTTATGTTGCAGTATTCGCTTTTCAGTTCACTATTGACAGTTGGAGGCCTCATAGCAGCTCTGGTAAATGGAAGGGTAACAGATTTGATTGGGCGTAGACGAGTAAATGAGCCTCTACCTCTCCCTTCCATTCTTGAAAGCTCAATGAAAAGCCCAACAGATATTAGGGGAGGCTCATATCTTTTGATGCAGGCTATGTGGCTTTCTCAAATATTTTGCGCTGCCGGATGGCTTTCTATAGCATATGCCAAGGTTCCTACCCTTCCTCTTGCCTCTTCAGAAGTTTTCTTCATTGTCGATGACTCGATAAACAGGCTTAATAATTTAAATTGCATTTTCCACCTTTCATGCTTATCTTATGGATGAGTTTATTTAGATATCAGTCCTGTAGGATGTTTTTTGTGATTTTTCACTGCAATTGTGGAACTTTGCACTTCAAACTATCTGCCTAGATGATTAAGGGATCACACTCGTGCAATTGATTTTCTTCCAGCTAAGACAGACGACATCCTATCTTTGTGAATGATCAAGTCATGGTTTAGGCAGTGAGATAGAGCGTGCACTTAATGGTATGTCTGTTGAATCTACAGAATGCATGGTGGCTGGATATTGGGAGACTGCTAAACGGGCTTGGCGTTGGGATTATATGTTACGTGGTATATGCAGGAAGCTTCGGGCTTATTATCCTAATAAATTTCTAGAAGTTGAAGCTGCCAATGTGCTGTTGATTATTATCTTTGTTTCCACACAGGTACCTGTGTACATTGCAGAGATAACACCAACAAGTGTTCGGGGAGCATTCACAACACTCAATCAGGTCAAAAAATTTGGACAACATAGAAATTGAATTTGAGTCGAGACAATTCAGTTGCTCACTGACACACACTTGACCTCTGCTACAGTTCATGTTATGCTGTGGCTTTTCGTTGATTTACTTCCTTGGAACCATTGTCTCCTGGCGCATCTTGGCTCTGATCAGTAGTCTCTCTGCTCCCTTCTTTTATGTTATGCGGTGAATAAGTTGGGAAAATATCGGAGGGTCATTCTTGGTGATTTCATCTTCAGGTGTAATTCCCTGTGTCATACAAATTGTGGGTTTGTTCTTTGTTCCAGAGTCTCCTAGATGGCTGGTAAGTTGTTAGTGGAGTTGAGGCATAGAATTAACATTTTAATGGGACCTCTGGAAACAAGCCAATTGGCGTTGATTACCCTTATAAGAACTGGCTAATTGTGTAAAATCATAGAATTGGATGATGAAGCCAAAACCATGCATTTTTGTTGTACGGAAGATTACTAGCACATAGTCACTTGCAGGTAAGACTCCACCAAGAGGAGGAGTTTGAAGTCACGTTACAGAGACTTAGAGGCAAAAGTGTCAATATTACTCAGGAAGCAGCCAATATCAGAGTAATACCTCAATCTGGCATGTCTTTCTTATAATTGGAAAGTGGCTGATATTTTGGCAATGATGTGCTCTCATTTCAATTTTTCTTATAGGACTACACAGAGATTTTTGAACAGCAGTCCCAGTCTAGAATTCTTGATTTGTTCCAAAGACGATATGCTCGTCCACTTATGGTGAGAATGCCCACCAAATTATTTAAGTTGTTTGCGATTCTTTTCCTAATCTTGTAACTATTAGATAGCAGTCGGGTTGATGATGCTTCAACAATTCGGTGGGAGTAATGCATTTGCCTTCTATACAAGCTCCATATTTGAATCAGCTGGTAAAATCAAACACTAAATACATTAGTAACTTATGAATAATAAAGGCTTGGTCATCTTTATCTTTTATCTTGGCAGGCTTCTCAAGTACCTTTGGTACCAGAAGCATAGCAATTGTCCAGGTACAAGCCATCTAGAATTGTGGTGAAACAAGAATTTGTTATTTCATCATATTTTCTAAAGATTCTACACATGTTTTGCAGATCCCAGCGACTGCTCTTAGTGTAATCTTGATTGATAAAGCTGGAAGACGACCACTTCTTATGGTTAGGAAAAATGACAAATTTTCTATAATCGCCTTAATGAGACCACTTTTCGAGATACTGAGACCAAACACAACTTTTATTTGCAGATGTCGTCGGCTGGAATGTCCTTCAGTTGCATTCTTCTAGGGTTGTCATTCTTCATTCAGGTTTCATGAACAACAACTATTCCCACTCATGGCTCTCGATGTTTTTAAGCGACCTTATTCTTTCCTTCTATTTTTTCTGTTGCTGAACCAGGACCTTAATCATTGGAAGGCAGTGACCCCTATTTTGGCGTATGTAGCAATAACTGTGAGTCTCTGTAATAGTGCCTTTTTTCCTCATCTCTTTTCATCTTAAGCCATTGCTCAGTGGCTCGTTCAGATGAAGTTTGCTGACAGATGACTATTTTGTTTAGGCGTATTACATAGCTTACTCACTTGGCATGGGGGGTTTACCATGGGTTATAATGTTTTAGGTACATGACTTCAGTCTAAATTTGCACCGGGGAATCTTTATGACAAGACAATTCTTAGTGAATATGTTCTCTGTAGATTTTCCCTGTAAACATTAAAGGGTCGGCCGGGAGCCTGGTGACATTTGCGAGTGGGTCCTGTTCCTGGATTGTCACTTACACTTTCAACTTCATGTTCGAATGGAGCGCACCTGGTACTCTCTCTCTCTCTCTCTCTCTCTCTCTCTCTCTCTCTCTCTTGTCTGTGATGCATTCAGCGTCTGTGCTCAATCTGGATTGTTCTACTTTCAGGGACATTTGTCATATTCGCGTGCATATGCGGTCTCACAGTCTTATTCACCCTGAAGGTAGTCCCGGAGACCAAGGGGCGAGCGTTGGAAGAACTGCAAGCATCACTTACCCATTTTCTTTGATGGTTATTAGCCGCAAGTTCCTAAAATTTGAAATAGTATGAGCCGAACAACAAGCAGCACTGATAGGAAGGCTGAAAGGAGGCTAATTGTTGCAAAGTATTAATGCAATGTGAAACGGGGAGAAAAGAAAAAGGAGAAACTCCATGGTAATACATTCCCTTAACGACGGTAGATTTCACAAACAGTAAAATGATTTCAATAAAGTAAATAAATCAATAATTTCAAGTTTAAGCACCTAAATTTGCTTAACTGCATACTGATCGTAAAACAGAAATTTGGTAGCCACCAGTACAAGTCAAATGAAAGTGGTAATTTTCTGATCAACTAGACATTACCAAATTCAATTTTGTCTGTAACTTACTTGTACATTACTAGATAAACAGGTCACCAGTCACCTCATTTTTACTACTGCAGTTATAAATTACACTAAAGAACATGTTCGTTACTGAACATGGACAATCAGTCTGAAATTTCTTGTAAATTGTGCTATAGGATCAGCCCTAAGGTGTCATGGTGCTTCAATTCCAACAGTTGTTTTCTTCTCGAATTCTTACATGAGAATCGAACCCCGACCTGGCTCTCGCACATCAAGAGAGATGCGCAGTTGCCACTAAAGCGAAGGCCTAATGGTTCAAAAAGTAGTGTTAAATTGCTACCACCCAAACGGAGACATTGTTTTAGCTGATGATTTCAACTCAATCATTGAACTTGTCCTATTTGTTTACGGATATTTACACACACTGGGACATAGGTAACAATCAATCTTCTAAGTCGTTCCAATGTATATGCCGGATGCGTAGCAGGTTTGATTCACTTCAATTTTCAAAGAAAAACAAATCCATAAATGAGTTGCAGTAGCCGCAACTACTGCAGCTTTTGGAATCATTAGAAGCAAATCACTCATGTGATCCAGCAAAGAACATGTTGTGATACTAATGCGAAGAATGACATGATTTTGTAATTAAATCAATGCGAAATTATCAGAAAAATAAAAGAGTTAATACCCTGAAAAATCCTAAACTAGTACAGCTGTAACAAATTTACCCCAAATTATTTTCTTAACCACCAAAAACCCCAAACTGGTATATCTTTGATAATTTTACCCTAAACTGATACACTTGTAACAAATTTACCCTCTGTTAGTTTTCGTTAAATTTTACTGTCAAATTATTAAGTTAAATGACACGTGACAGTTGACTGGTATATCAATTTGGGATTTTACGTTCCGTTTATCACAGTTTACAATTTTTGTGATTTTTTCGTGATATTAATCTAATTTAGTAAGATGAAAAACGGTGATTTTAATTTTTACCGATGCTAACGTGGGGTCAACATTTTTTTGTTTCGTTTTTTTTAAAATTTGTCCACTCACGTCCTTCTATCCTTACAATTTTTTCATCAAATCTCCCGGTCCCACATCCCACTAACTTCAGTCGGGGCAGACATGCACGGAAAGATTTAACTAAAGTTAAGACCGTGCTGAAGTACGACGTGGATTGAATTTAACCACTATGAACGCTCACGATGTTTTCCAATGTGGATGTCCACGTGAGTATCCACATTACGTGGCAACAATGTGAACACTGAACATTCAACATTGAACTTTTTCCATATAATTTAAGAATTAAATTGAACATGCACTAAAAATCAGTAAATGTCTTGCACTCGCAAAAGATATGATAATTTTTATGATTGAGTTATTAGATCGGAAATCTTAATGTTTATGAAAGTCATGCAATAAAGTCATATTTTCGCTAGTGGCAACTTCCACTTGTCAAACTCGGACTATTTGGATTGCCCACCAAATTAAGTGTTATTTCGACATCAATTTAATGATAAAACACGTGAGTATTAAGGATTATGGAGTACATGCATTGATTGCGACTATCAATTGGAATTAAAACTCGAATTTTGTTCAAAATCAACTGACAATCCAATTCAAACTAGAAACGATAGACCAGATCTTCGAATTCAATTTGAAACATGAGAAGCTAATCAAAGATTAATTAATCATTCATGTACCGAAATTCAATAAGGTAGCAAGATCCATGAGTTTAATTCCGAATTGCGTGAGCGTTTCATTAGAGAACGAAGGAGGAAGAAAATCGCTCCATCAATGCTTGTCTTTTTGCACATTTCACTACTTGGAATTGCATTTTTGAGAAGAGATGCTTCTGGAAAACCATTTTTCAGGCCACGCAATCTTTTGTTTTTTGTGATCTCCTAAACAACTGCTATGATTAGGCCGTAGTTTCTCAAGAGGTTACTTTCCCCAAAAGAAGAAGTTAACATAACTACTGCCCGATTTCTATAATGCACTCTAGTTATTTATCACCCGCTGAGTTGGGCATAATTGAGGATTCAGGGCTTCCTACGGTAGTAGGGAGTCCTATCAAGCATAGGAAGCTATATGGCTACCATCTTATAATCCCTCACGCCCTATGAAGCATGGACACATTGCCCGTGCTTCCATGTCGTGTCCGACACGTGTTAGAGCGTGTCGAATACGTCGACACGTTCGGACACGGTCGGACACGCGGTCAACGCGTGTCGAATTTTCCGACACGTGGTCAACTTTTGCCCGACACGTTTCGACACACGTGTCCGGAAGACGATGGAGGGTGGAAGCAACGGCGAGGGAGTAGAGACGAGGCCGCGAGCGACGGCGAGCCCGCGATGGTGAGAGACAGCGAGAGAAAGAGCATAGACGAGGCGAGGGCCGCCACTGTGATGCTGAGATGGATCCGACGAGGCTGCAGCTGCGAGGGAGAAAGGGCTAAAGGCAAGAGGAAGAGGAGAGGAAGGCAGTCGTGCGGCAAGGAGGAGAGGAGAAGGATCAAGAGGAAGAGGAGAGGAAGGGGGTCGTGCGACGAGCGGCAAGGAAGGAGAAGGATTGAGAGGAGGAGAAGAGGAAGTGTCATGCGGCGAGCGGCGAGGAGGAGGAGGTAAAAGAGCTAGGGTTTTTGATAAAAAAAAAACTCAAAAATAATTTAAAAAAAAAAAAAAGGGACTCTAATCAGCCATCACGTATTTTGGTGGGAGGGGAAGTGACAGGGACAACGTGTCTGTTGGTGGTGAGGAGGGAAAGAAAAATAAATTTGGGAGTGGGGGAAATAGACGATGGTGGGGAGGGAAAGAAAAATAAATTCGGTGGTGGGGGTGAGGGTGGGGAATGGACGAGGGAAATAAGAGAGTGGGGTAGACCTAGTGGGGATTTTTTTTCTTTTAATCAGAAAAATAAATAAATGAGATTAAAAAATAATTTCAAAAAATAAAAATACTGAATTTGAATTAAATTAATTAAAAATAAAAAATTCATTTAATATATAACGTCGGCCCCAACATATCGGAATTCTTTATTTTTAAGAAATGACGTGTTGACGTGTCGTGTCGCATGTCCGTGTTGCGTGTCGGTGCTACTTATGGAAGCGGAGCCGGGTGAACTCATGTGCGCTGACCCAACAAGCCTTCTTCATTGTCGCACCTCATTGTGAGTGAACCGCTTGAAGCCATCTCCAACTGGCGTGTGTTTCCTCACGCAAGCGGCAAGTCACATATCAAGCTCCGCTTAGCAACCTGCGCTTCCTAAGTAAGTTCGAAGGCCAATTCGGGCACTGATTAAATCCTCAAGGCCATTTGACATCCACCGGCAGCTTGAAATCCCCATCTGGAGATACAATCACTTAGTGCCAATATTTAATTCTCAATACATAAAATAAATAAATGGACAAGGGAAAGAAGAGAGTGGGGGTGGACCTAATGGGGATTTTTTTAATAGGAAAAATAAATAAATGAGATTAAAAAATAATTTCGAAAAATAAAAATACTGAATTTGAATTAAATTAATTAAAAATAAAAATATTCATTTAATATATAACGTGTCCTAACGTGTCGGAATTCTCTATTTTTAAGAAATGACATGTCAACCACCTGGAGTTACCCTTCCACCATGGAAGGGGGAGGTGAGGTTCGAATCCCCACCTTCTCGGGGAGTTGGGGTGGGGACGATTTAGTTTCGGGGAGTGGGTTGGGAGCGGGAGCAAAAGTCTGAAAGTGAGAGTTAGAGTAGGAATAGAATAGGACTAACAAAAAAAAAAAAAAAAAAAATGACATGTCGACGTGTCATGTTATGTCGTATCGCGTGTCAGTTCTACTTAACTCACGCCTATATAGTTATGTTATTTAAGTGAAAATACTGGGAATTGTGCATTCTACATTAAATTCATTTTCTTAACTTCTAGCATGCCTATTTTCTTTGACCGTAAATGATTTTCCGTTGACGAATCACTTACAACAAGCCAAACACGTGGAAAACTAATTTGCGGAAAATGCTTTAACTCAAATAAACACACTCCAAAGAAGAGTTCTAGATCCATTCCGGGTATTAGAACTAGACTACGACCTAGACTTATATTTCGCAGCTCGACTAGAAGATTGAAATTGCGATTGTCATATGGCCCAAAGTTTCCGAATGGCAACAAAGTCGCGATTGCGGCTTTGCATCAGCATTGAGGAATTGATGGCCGACGACGAAGGCAAGAGAGGTTTCCTATTTGTCATCATCAATTCTATGTGCTATCAGTTTGTTTTGCACGTGAGAGGAAGTGTTAAAGTATCCCACAATGCTTGTTATCTAAGATTTTCATTTCAAACTCTTTAAGAGTATCCCTCCATGCTGTCTCTCATGTCAAATTTTACTCCAAGATATTTCGGATAAGTAGCACTAGCAGTTTGGTGTAGCTTCCATCGACCAGAAATAAATGAATAGCCGCTGCAACTACTACAATTCTGAGCAAGTACCCACGTGATAAATCAACAGGACAAAAAAAAAAAAAAAAAAATGGAAAACAGACATAAAATAATGAGGAAGCTTTAGAGTGAAGAAAGTGAAGAAAACTTCTCGTGCAACGGAGTGCGTTATTTGGAGCTCTGTATCTCTGCCTCACTAACTCACCACTATCTCACTCAATTCTCACACTCACTCACGACTCGTTCTTGCGGATTTTCGTTCCTTGAAGACTCACCACGAAGAGCTTTTAAATGAAAGATTTGGAGAGAGAAAGGTTAGGAGAAGATGGATTGCAAAGAGACCCTCTGCTTCTCCAAGAAGCCTCTGCCCTTGGCAGTCATGGCAGCTCCTTCATGTCTTCAAGTGATCCTGCAGTCACGCCACTTGTCGTTTTTAGCACTCTCATTGCCGTTAGCGGCTCTTTCGTTACTGGGTGTAATGTGAGTACTGTATCAACTGTTAGATGCATCACCGATAAACCAGCTCTTTGTTCTTTTATTGATTCTTGATTCTCATTTTCTCCCACATCTGTATTGAATTGGAGGTGTATTTGGCAATCGGGGTGCTTTTCCTGGTGTACCTGATGATTGCTAAGGAGGCAGTGTCATGATTTCTTTCAAGCTTTACTGAAATATTTTGTTGGGAAAAGATAAGAGGAAAGAAGCAGATTACTTAGTCAAAGTTTTTCTGTTTTCTTATATTATTGGTCAACATTGTGTTTTCATGAAAAATCTGGGTTTTTATTTTGTCCTTGGTGGAAGTAAGATGAAGCAACCAAGATCTGTGTCTGCAACTCCGGTTGAAAGTGTGTCTACTACTGTTCTTGGTGCCTAAAAGTTGGTAAATTATTTTCCAGAAGCACCTGAATGTCATGTTCTTGGTCACTTGGCTGATACCATATTAGGTGACTTGATTATTTTAGAATGTAATAATTTGTTCCGACAACTACTTTGTAATATTTTCCTCTCATAACCCGGGACGAAGGAGGATAGGCTGTGTCGGAGAATTTGATACTTGTTACCATGTTTTCATATAATAATATCAGCTTGAACCAAAATAAAGCATGTAGCTGATTCAGGATCACTCCAGTGATGCAAAAAAGATGTCAAATGATCTTTATTATTACTTCAATCACATTTGTGAGAAAGATGCCATTTGGATTTGGACTTTTGGTCGGTCTGCCTCTTTATTTTGCATCCATGGTAGAATTTTCTCGACAATTGTGCTTTTTGCTGCATTTCTTGACAAGATTATTAGCCACCAAGTACAAGGTACCATTAACTGATGGCATGTTTTTGTAATGCAGGACGGTTTTTCTTCACCAGCCGAGTCAGGCATAATGGAGGATTTAGGCCTCTCCACAGCAGCGGCAAGTCCTATCAAGCATCCATGCTATATTTCTAGGATTGTTCATCTATCAGCCGTTATAAATATTCCATCAATATACTGTCAAATGAGATTTGTTGGAGTAAAATAAAACGCACGAGACTTAGTAGACTACCTGAAAGTGACTTCTGTATCAGTGACACCAAACGGAGAAATGGAAAGTGGAACACAACTTGGATTCATATTCTCCCCTTTTTTGTGTTGCAGTATTCGCTTTTCAGTTCAACATTAACTGTTGGAGGCCTAATAGCAGCTCTGGTAAATGGAATGGTAACAGATTTGATTGGGCGTAGAGGAGTAAGTGATCCTCTACCTCTCCGTTTTATTCTTGAAAGCTCGATGAAAAACCCATCAGATCTCAGGGGAGGCTCATATCTTTTCGATGCAGGCAATGTGGCTTTCTCAAATATTTTGCGCTGCAGGATGGCTTTCTATAGCATATGCCAAGGTTCCTGCCCTTCCTCTCACGTCTTCAGAATTTTTCTTCATTGCTGATGACTCGAAAAACAGGCTTAATAATTTAAATTGCATTTTCCATCTTTCATGCTTATCATATGGATGAGTTCATTCAGATATCAGTCCTGTAGGATGTTTTTGTGATTTTCACTGCAATTGTAAAATTTTGCACTTCAAACTATCTGCCTAGCTGGTTAAGGGATCACGTTCATGCAATTGATTTTCTTCCAGCTAAGATGCAAGGAATATTTTTACAACATCTTATTTTTGTGAATGATCAAGTCATGGTTTAGTGAGTGAGATAGAGCGTAAGCACTTAATGGTATATCCATTGAATCTGCAGAATGCTTGGTGGCTGGATATTGGGAGACTGCTAAATGGGCTTGGCATTGGGATTACATGTTACGTGGTATATGCAGGAAGATTCGGACTTATTGTCCTAATAAATTTTATAGAAGTTGACGCTTGCCAACATGCTGTTGATTATTCTCTTTGTTTCCAAACAGGTACCTGTGTACATTGCAGAGATAACACCTAGAAGTGTCCGGGGAGCATTCACGACATTGAATCAGGTCAAAAAGTTTGGACAACGTAGAAATTGAATTTGAGTAGAGACAATTCATTTGCTTACCAACACACTTGGCCCCTGTTGCAGTTCATGTTATGCTGTGGCTTTTCCTTTATCTATTTTCTTGGAACCATCGTTTCCTGGCGCATCTTGGCTCTGATCAGTAGTCTCTCTGTTCCCTTCTTTTATGTTAAGCGGTGAATAAGTTGGGAAAATATCGGAGGGTCATTCTTGGTGATTTCATCTTCAGGTGTTATTCCTTCTGTCATACAAATTGCGGGTTTGTTCTTTGTTCCAGAGTCTCCTAGATGGCTGGTAAGTTGTTAGTGGAGTTGAGGCATAGAATTAGCATTTTAATGGTAGCTATGGAAAGCAATCCAATTGGTGTTGATTACCCTAGTAAGAACTTGCTAGTTGTATAGAATTATAGAAATGGATGACTTTTGTTGTAAGGAAGATTCCTAGCACATAGTCACTTGCAGGTAAGAGTCCACCGAGAGGATGATTTTGAAGTCACATTACAGAGACTCAGAGGCAAAGGTGTCAATATTACTCAGGAAGCAGCCGATATCAAAGTAATAACTCAATCTGGCATGTCTTTCTTATAATTTGGAAGCATATGATATTTTGGCAATGATGTGCTCTCATTTCACTTATTCTTATAGGACTACACAGAGACCTTTGAACGGCAGTCCCAGTCTAGAATTCTTGATTTGTTCCAAAGACGATATGCTCGTCCACTTATGGTGAGAATGCCCTCCAAATTATTCAAGTTGCTTGCGATTCTTTTCCTAATCTTATAACTGTCAGATAGCAGTTGGGCTGATGATGCTTCAACAATTTAGTGGGAGCAATGCATTTGCCTACTATACAGGCTCTATATTTGAATCAGCTGGTAATATCAAACACTAAATACATTAGTAAATTACAAATAATGAAGGCTCGGTCATCTTTATCTTTTTTTTCTATCTTGGCAGGCATCTCAAGTACCTTTGGTACCAGAAGCATAGCAATTATCGAGGTACTAGACATCCAGAATTGTGGTGAAAGATGAATTTTGTTTTTTCATCGTATGTTCTAGAAATTCTACACTTGTTTTGCAGATCCCAGCAACTGCTGTCAGTGTAATCTTAACTGATAAAGCCGGAAGACGACCACTTCTGATGGTTAGGAAAATGACAAATTTTCTATAATTGCCTTAACGAGATCACTTTTCGAGATACTGAGCCTGAACCCAACTTTTATTTGCAGATTTCTTCAGCCGTAATGTCGTCAAGTTGCATTCTTCTAGGATTGTCATTCGTTATTCAGGTTTCGTGAACGATAACTATTCCTATTTGCGGTTTTTGATGTTTTTAAGTGTCCTTATTTTTTCCGGCTATTTTTTCTATTGTTGAACCAGGAACTTGATCATTGGAAGGCAGTGACCCCAATTCTGGCGTATGTAGCACTAATCGTAAGTTTCTATAGGAGTGCCTTTTTCCTTGTCTCTTTTCATCTTAAACCATTATGCAATGACTCGTTCTCTTGAAGTTTGCTGACAGACGACTATTTTGTTTAGGGGTATTGCGTAGGCTACTCGCTTGGCATGGGAGGGTTACCATGGGTTATCATGTCTGAGGTACTTGGCTTCAGTCTAAATTTGCACTCAGCAATCTTTCGTATCACAAGACCATTCTCAGTGATATGTTCTCTGTAGATATTCCCTGTAAACATTAAAGGGTCAGCTGGGAGCCTGGTGACATTTGTGAATTGGTCTTGTTCCTGGATTGTGACTTACACCTTCAACTTCATGTTTGAATGGAGCGCACCCGGTACTCTCTCTCTCTCTCTCTCTCTCCTCTGTGTGTGTGTGTGTGTGTGATATATTCAGTATCTATGCTTAATCTGGCTTGTGCTTCTTTCAGGGACATTTTTCATATTCGCGTGCATATGCGGTCTCGCGTTCTTATTCACCATGAAGCTAGTACCGGAGACCAAGGGACGAGCATTGGAAGAACTGCAAGCATCACTTGCCCATTTTCTTTGATGAGTATGAGCCGCAGGTTGTTAAAAACTTGAATTATTGTGAGAGCCAAACACAAGCAGCATTGACAGGAAGTTCCGTAGTAGGACATTCCATTAATGACGTTAGACTCCACAGACCGAATTGTACATGGGGGTAATTTCATGTTTAAGCAACTAAATTTCTATAATTCCGTACTGGTAGTACAACATAAATTTGGTAGCCACTAGTACAAGTCAAATGAAATAGGTAATTTTCTGATTAACTAGATTTTAGTAAATTCAATTTTGTCTGTCACTTAAATATGGCGTTGGCTAATAGTATCACCTAGAGAGGGTGAATAAGTGATTTTAAGAAACTTGACAAAATATTGGGGAATTAAAGAGGTCAAGTTTGATATAAGCGTAATATCGAATATGAGCAGTAAGTTTGATATGCACAGGAACAAGTTTTATCAAATGGTGCAATGGGCTTCTATCATGTAGTAATGAATATAATTAGAGAGATATAGAATGATGCACTCATAACTTTATAGTAATTTGGCTTAGTGTAAGCCTATATCCACTTTCCCAAACTAATCACCTACCGACTCGATTTCACTAGTAGTCTATGAGTAATTACAATAGAATGTGCTACTTATACCCAAGTGCTTCTTTTTTAAGTTTGGTCTCACTATTTCACCACTAAGCACAAATTATAATACTGTCAATACTTCTCAAAAGCTTACAATTTTAGTATGCTCAAAAAGACAAAGTATGAAGTAAAGCTTTCTCTTAAATTTGGAGTTTTGCACTTTGAATCTCTTGTATACTCTTCTTGGTGTCTTGTTGATCTCCTTTTATACTCCTTAGCATCCAATCTTCTCATTGTACAATCTTCACAAGGATCAATCTCCAAGTAGACCGTCAAACAATTATTTAGTAGATCAATGTAGCATTTGGAGTCAATCAATCTTGATTTCCCATAGATTTGGTCACCCATACAATTATATCTTTGGTTTCCAAAAACAAAGTAGCTTGTCTATGAGTATATTGTCTCTGGAATGATTGTTAATCAACCCGGATAGTGGGCGTAATTGGTATTTTCCATGTAGATAATATTTGAGATTGACAATTAACACTTTCTTCTATATTAGGAAGCTATACTAGATAACTAGCTATCATATAATAAGAAAAAAAAATTCGTCTTGAGATATTATCCTCAAATTTTGTGATAAGGTTGTTTAAGGTAGTGTAGTTGCTCCACTTATATCAGCAATCCCCTGTTATATCCAACTTCTAGGTGATATTGGACTTATGCTTCTATCAAGCTTTTGGTGATACAGATTTTGGTTATATCATACTTCCCTATTATATCCAAGTGCTTCTCACTGGTAGTGCTGAAGACCAAGGGGCGTGAGCATTGGAAGAAGTGCAAGCTCACTTACCCATTTTCTTTGATGATTTCAGATCTGGTTCTACTTACAAACTGGGAATCGAACCGGAAGGACCGGTTCTCAATTTTTGAAACTGAGGACCGGGTCGATTTGGTCCATTAGAACCAACTACTTAGCAAAAAAAAAGAAATTAAAAAAATACTAGAGTTGTTATTATTTTAGGGTTTATTACTATTTTTAAGAAATTAAATATTTTTAAAAAGAGCCGGTCGATTCCCACTGAACCGAGAACCAGACTGAAAATCACCAAGTCCATCTTTATGAAATTGGGAACCGGACCGATACTCTTAAGAACCAAACCAAACCGGCCGGTCCGATTCGGCTTGGGCGGCTCCTGGTTCGATTGGTCCGATATGGCCAAACACAAGCAGCAGTGATAGGAACGCTGACAAGAGGCTTTTTCTTGCTAAGTGTTAATGCAACGTGAAACGGGGAGGAAAGAAAAAAAGGAGAAGTTTCATAGTAATACCTTCCATAAACGATGATAGATTACACAGACCGAATTGTATATCGCAGAAATTTAGTAGCCACTTGTGCGAGTCAAATGGAAGTGGCAATTTTCTGATTAGCTAGAGATATTAGTAAATTTCGTCGGTAACTTACGTATGTATTACTAGATAAACAGGTCACCAGTCAACTCATTTTTACTGATGCTGTTATGAATTACACTAAAGTAGTTGTTCGTTGCTAAACGCGAACAATCAATCTGTGATTTCTTGCATGGATCGTCAAGATTGTACTATAAGATTAGCCCCAAAAGCGTCGTTTTGCTTTTCCCGCTATCAGATTTTTGAAATCGATCCAAACAGGTTATTTGCTGCTCAAGTTCGAGATGAGAATCGAACCTCCACCTGGCTAAGTAGCGGTTCAAAACTGGCGTTGAGTTGCTACCACCCAAACGAAAGAGATGACTTTAAATTAGAGGGTTAATACCCGAAAAAAACCCCAAACCGGTACACCTATGACGAATTTATCCCAAACTATTTTTTTTACCACCAAAAATCTCAAACTAGTATACATTTGACAAATTTACCTCAAACCGGTACACTTATGACAAATTTATCCTCTGTTATTTTTATTAAATTTTATTGTCAAATTATTAAGTTAAATGACACGTGACGGTTGATTGATATACCAATTTGAAATTTTACGCTCCATTTGTCATAATTTATAATTTTTGTGATTTTTTTCTGTATTAATCCAATTTAACATAGGGTATATTTGTCACAAATTTATCGGTTTAGAGTTTTTTCCGATCGAATAAATTAGTTTGGGGTAAATTTGTCATAAATATACCAGTTTATGATTTTTTATAATTAGTCGGGGTAAATTTGTCACAGGTATACAAGTTTGGAGTTTTTCATGGTCAAAAAAATAATTTGAGGTAAATTTATCATAAATATATCAATTTGAAGTTTTCAAGTATTAACCCTAAATTAAATGAATTTCAACTCAATCATTGAACTTGTCCTATTTATCTAGAAACATAAGTCGCAATCAATCTTCTATTTATTTCCAATATAGGGTAGCAGGTTTGGTACGGTTCAATTTTGAAAGAGAAACAAATCCATAAATTAATCGTGGCCACGACACTGCAGATTTTAGAATCGTGAGAAGCAATCATTCACGTGATCCAACTGAGAACGTGCAGCGAAAGTGACG